>VZSE01009779.1:1991656-2150997 GCA_013398275.1 Promerops cafer
CGGCCGGCCCTCGCCGCGGGTGGGCTCTGGCGGCCTGGCGGCTTGTCTGCGGGAGGGCTGCGGTGGGCGAGCCTCGCCGGCCTCGGCACCTGCTCCGGTCCCTGCGGCGCCTCTCGGCCCTGGCTGCGAGTGGCGGCCGCAGGCTCCCGGCTGATGCCTGAGCGCCGAACAGCTTAAAGCAAAGGGGGGTGGTAAAAGTTTTTCGTCTATATTTCTTCACACACCGTGAGCGGTAGCGGGTTTACTCAAGTCCAGGACGACAGCGGACAGTAAACAGATCTTTCCCCCTTCTTAAGGTAATTCTCTAAAAGGGTGAGAGAAGGAGGGAGTCAGCCAGAGGCCTTTTTTCACTGGTAGTCCAGTGAAATAGATTTTCAAAAGGATGTTATTACACTTACATCATCCCAGGAATCCCCCATGGTCAGCAGAGAACATAAGGCCCCAGATTTCCTAGACAAAGCCCCTGTTTTACAGACTGGAACAAATTCTGCTTTTCTGTCAATATTGCCATTGACAGAAAGTACAGATTTGAGCTATAAATGCATATAACATAAGGATTCTTGGCGGATCAAGCAATCTAGCTTGCTAATATAGAGGGCATGAGATGGGAGGATCTGACCTGAAGTTGGCATGTGACGTTGGCACTTGCACCTGGAAAAATTTCCTGACATAAAGGGTTTTGTCAGTGCTTTGCTTCTGCATGAGGATTTTAAATTGCATTGGAATTGCACTATGTATCATGAAGCATGGGACTGCAAAACCTGTTTCAGAATGGAAATGCCAGGTCCCAGGACTGCCTGTCTCCTGATAGAGAGTGTTATCAGAGCAATCTGGAAATTTAATTTCTGTTACTACCAATGTGCTTTGTTGAAGTGCCTCATTTGTTCTTGCTGAGTTAAGGGGGAAAAGTTATATTTGCTATTCTGATTCTTTTAAGCTCTTTTTTTTTTTGGTTTTTATTTTCATTTGAGATGGTATCTCTTGAAACATTCTCCATATTTAGTGAAGGCAGATAAAATTCCTTTTGTAATTTCTCTGCAGAATTTTTCTGCAAGAATGGGTTTCTTCAATACAAGAAGAACCCATTGGGGCCGCATCCAGGTCTTCTCCGCATGGGAGTGCTCACTGTGACACTGGTGCATCCTCTGCTTTATTTTCTTTTCCCAAAATCATCCATTTATAGTTTGTAAAAATACAAAGTGTGTTGTCCCTTCTGTACCTTCTCTGTGAACAGACTGTTTTGAAGATTGGGATTTACTGTCATCTTCCTTGTTAAGCGAGACTTCTGCGGGCCATGTATCTGGAGATCCAAAAGATGGTTTAGAGTTAGATTGGCTAGATTTCTCTCGACTCTAAGCACCTCTGCCTCAAATCAGTCTACCATAAAAATGCACTAACTGTAGTACTGCCTTATCCACAGTTTAGGAGAGGAATCTTTAAACAAGCAGCAATAAACCACACCTTACACATATAGTAATTACTGGAAGTTTGGAAATCTGGCTACTCAACGAATAGTCAGGGAAATATTCTTTTGTACCCTGCAGATCTTAAATTAAGAATCTGACCTTCCAGCTCTTTCTATAGAAGGAAGGGCAGTGAGCTGCCCTCCTTTGTGATGCCTTTCAGTGGCTATTTTTTTCAATATTGAAATGTGTTTGTTTTCCACTGTATTTTTCCAACTTCAGGTTTCTGGTTCCTGTTATGCCTCCTTCAGTGTAGGTACTCTAAACGATGCAACAAGAACTTACCTGCCTTATTTTCAAATAAATTAACAGATTCAGTCCTTTAGTCTTCTTTTCTTTCGTAAGACAGATTTCAAAAAGTATTCCTTGCTGCCTTCTGTTTTCCAGCCTGCAAGAAGAGAGAAGGGGAATACTAGATAGAGCTGGTTGCTCTATCTAATGGGCTGTGTAAGAGGCAGCACTATTGCAGGATGTTGGAGAATGATGTGAAATGGGCTGGAAGGGAAAAAGATAAGGGATTGAAATAGAAAAAACACAAGGGTATAGAAAGGCAGTATTGTTTTTGAAAGCTTCATTTACTCCTGCTAGTGAATCAGTTAATCATGTGGTATCTTTCAGCTCCTCAAACTTCTCAGAGATTTTAAACATATTTGTGGTCACTCTCTAGGACTACTCAGGCTTATTAACCAGGGCTATGCCTCAAGTGCCCTGTTGAGCTCCTTTGGCTTGGTTTGACCAGCAGCAGCAGTAGTAATTAGAAATCGTTCAGAGGTACCAACTCCTAGTACCAAAATGGGTTGCTGCTTGGAGGAGGTGGTGGGATGTTAACAGAATGATCCTCCTTGTCCTTTCCATGGGCTTTAATTTTCAGAGGAGTTGGAGGGAGGTAACACTGATCCTCACTGAGGTGCACAGGGTAATTAATATCTGCAGAGATACAGTCTCAGGCTTTCTGCAGCCATAGTGAGACATAATGACCTCTCAGTGCAATACTCATCTGATACTTACAGATTTTTATTTTAAAAACATTAAATGAAACAAACTGTAATGACTCGAGATGTAATCTGTGTTTAAAAGGGACATTTTCCAGCTGAAATACTGATGGAATATGATGGCAAAATGCCCTCAGTACAGATGCAACTTGTGTTAGTAAAACTGTGCTTTTGCCAGTGCAGCTTTATTTCTGTTGGTCAGAGCAGCACAAGTCCTGCAGGTGAGTACACATTTACGTGTCCATATGGGGGCTTGCTTTTCAGATGAGGGCTCGAATGGTCTTCCCCCCAGCTGTTGGTAAGCACGCAGAAATGGTAGTGCTGGAATGATACTGCTCAACAAAGAGACCCTGACTCAGTCTAAATCTCAGATCGATGCAGTATGTCCCTTTGCTACTTGGTAATAATCCATGTAAAAGTGTGCCAGCTCTTTTTACTTAGACATGACATTGGGAGCTGTTGTTCACTTGGCCATCTGCAAGCCTCAAAATAAGACAGTATATATGAGCTTGCTCCCCCAATACTGTTCATTTTACATGGCATTATCTTGCCAACTTTTCTGGGAAAATGGCTACTTCCAGGCAGATGGCAGGAGCTGCAGGAAGCTGTGAAGCAGACTAATGTGTGAGCCACTAGATCTCACAGATACAAGACACCTCTGATAATCTGTGACAGGTGATGTACCAACTCCTCCAGAGCTTAAAACTATACCCCTTCTTTTTGTACTGTGCTTCTTCAGCAATTTTGGTTGTACCCGTTGAGGCAGAGGCATTCTGATGAGTGTCTGGGAGTGCAGTGCAGCATGGAGAAGGCACTGAGTGGGAGTGACGGTTTCTTGGAGCCTTTTGTGGGCAGCACACTGTAACTCCATGCTCAGGTTTAAGGACAGAGGTCTCAGCCCTATCGCTGCTGACAGTAATGGAAGTTTCTCTCTGACTTCTCTGGTGGTGAACCAAGCCTATAGAGTGATGGCAGAAGTCAGCTGCCCTCATTATTTGAAAGCCATGATACTTCTCCAAATGCCATTGAAGGAAATGAGAGTTTTGCATTGACTTAACAGAGTTTTTAGGAGTCCACGTCTAACTGCTGCATTGACCTGTGTGCAGATATCTGTGTTACCTGATGAGTAATAGCTGCTTAGATGTCTCCTGTGATTCTTGGCTCTTAATCTTAGAGTAAAAGTACATGTTTTATATTTAACACTGCTCCCATGCATGTGAATCAGCTGATCTGGAGAGACAAGTTACATCAACCTGAGGAACAGACCTCCTGGAGCAGTGCAGTTCTACCCTGTGTGTTCCCCAGATGCTGGCTGACTGGCCCTGCTTGGCCCTAGAGTAATTAATCAATAATTTGATTAAAGGAGAAGGCTCATTTATTGCCACTCAGCAGAAAACAAATACAGAAGGAATCTTTGAAGGACCTAAGTTCTTGTTTACAGTGATTTATTTTCCTCACATTTCCTTTCCCTCTTGCTATCCTTCTTTGAGCCTTACCCTTTTCTCTTTTCCTCAGTACTTGTCTTAACATCATATTCCCTCCTTGCTCACCTTCCCTTCCCTTCCCTTCCCTTCCCTTCCCTTCCCTTCCCTTCCCTTCCCCTTTGTTTTCTCTCCCTAGCAGAGAAATTGTATTAGTTCCTTGTTCTTTCCTCTCTCCATCTGTGATGTGGCACAAATAATTCAAAATCCTGCTCCTCAGTTACTAATTTTTTGCTTCAGCCCAGAAGAAAGATGCAGTGTGTTTTGTGTTCAAACAATGGAGAGTTATAGGAAGGCAAAGACACAAAGCTGCCTAGTATGATTTAATATAAATTAGTATAATAGAGGATGTATTTCTTAGCTATTCATATCACTTTCTATCAAGCCTTCCTTGACTCTAATATTTTCAGTCTGAATTTAACAGAAAAAGCTATGCTATGTTAGTGCTGAAACTGTGCCGTGTTAGTATTGAAATTTAATCATTGTAGGTCTTAGATGACATGCAGGGAAAATATGGATTTCTCTTGCCTTAAACTATTCACCCCTTCAGTTTTGTATCCATTAAAAGAGATCTTAGCTTTTAAAGGGCAAAGACAGCTGTATTAAATCCTTACTATTCAAGGCATGCCCTTGTTTTGTGTTTTGCACATTAGGCCACCACTGTTAGGATCAGAGTGGTTACCAGGTCACTTGGTAATTGGGGCAAAGGCATTTGAAATGATTGTTATTATATATTTCCAGAAATTAAAATATGTAATAAAGCAGGGTTACAGTAAAAAAAAAACCAACCTAACAAAACAACAGACCAACCCAGACTGTTTCTAATGTTTTCTTATATTTGAACCTGTCTGTCCTGGTTTAGACTGTTCCACTGACACTGAGCTTTTAAAAGAATTTCTTCTCAGATTCTCACAGGACAAAGTTGGGGGACTATCTAAACTCATGTGACTTATTTCATAATGCATGTTTATCTTCTCTTTAAGTAATATAAAAGATTTGCCATTTTTGTTGATCTCACTATTCAAAGTCATACGACGTTGTTTCTTTCATCAGTTTGTTTCTAGTTACATTTTGAGCAATTGCTAAACCAGAAGGTGGCTTGTATCATAATTCTGATTTATTTCAGATCTTAGCTTGCCCCTAAATGAATTAATTCTTTGTCCTTCTTAGCTCAAACTGCCAGTAGAGCTTTGTCACACGCTTATAGCACTTTGTTACAGACTGTCAACTTCTGCCAGTCTTCATTGCCTAGGAACACAAATTACTTCTGCAAAAACCAGAGAGAAGAGTTCAGGTTATATGTGCTTATGACTGTAAACTGTGTGGTGCATTAAACAATGAATGGCTTAAAAATCTATAGCCTTTTGGAATTAAACAAGAAATTTGACCTAAATCATACCCCCTAGTGTGCAGTTAGCTATTCATGTACATAATGTGCTGCACTTGGCAAAGCCTGTGAATGTTGTATTCTTGCCTTTCACTATCTCCACAGTAGTAATAATAATACAAGAAAAATTGTGCTGATGGGATAGGAGGGTATTGTACTGGAGACAAAATAAAAAAAACAGTGATGCCATTCTCTCTTTGTACTGAAAGAGCCCGTGGGAAAACTGTCCCTTTATTTCCCACAATATTTTCTTTTTCACAGAAAGCTGAATAGCAAGAAAATGCAGGAAAGCCTAGTTTCTCAGCCTTTAAGGGCCTCTGAAAATATTTTAAAAACACTGTGCAGATTCAGTACTTTGATAATTATAAATTAAAGAGCCTTAGGATTTTTCCCATATGTTTAAAGGATAGAACTCAAAAGATGACAGTAAATTATATTCTTTGTTAGGGGCTAAGATGGAAAAAATCCTGTGTTTCAGCCTTACTACTGGTGCTGTCCCCACCTTTTACAGCAGCCTTGATATACATAACACTTATTGGGCTTTATTGTTTACTTGTCAGTGACTCTGGGAACAGGGAAGTAAAAAACTCTAGACTTCCACATTAACAAACATATGAGTTTTTTTGAACAAAAATATAATAAAATGCAGCAGTAATATTAGTTAATACTGGTGTTGACTTTGAAGTCTTTAAATGAAGATCATGCCTCCTCAGTGTTCATTCAGTAAAGTTTAATTTTTTCCCCAGAAAGTTTCTGATCTCAATAAACCAAGTGATGAATTAGGAGTAAGTAAAAGTTGGTTGCCTCCCATTTTTTGTGTTATTTTTCTTGAGGTACTGTGTATATGTGTGTGTGTGTGTATATATATATGTGTATATATATGTATGTGTATATATATATGTCAATAAGACTGCTGCACTTTCTCATATCATATAATGTCCACTTTTGCTAAAGGATTAACTTTAACTATTACCCAATTACTCCTGGATTCTCTCTGGTTCTCTTTTCTGATATTGCAATGATCTGTAGGGTTTTTGAACCATGTTCTGCTCTCAATCCTCAAGACTACCTGTTGCAACCAGTTTAACAGTTTGATGTGGCTGAAAACCAGACCTGTACTATTTCTGATTGCCTTGTGGACCTTCGGTGGTCCAGTATTTTGACAGCCACTAGTAAATGTTGATATATTTTCCTCAACTATCTATATCATGTTCCCCATTTGAAGAGAACTGGTGGTCTCTAATGTCTCGGTCTCAAATTCTGGAGCCAAGGTCCTGGTCTACTGGGCCATGCACTAAGGCTTGCTTCTGGAGGTGCCCTGCAGTGTGCTCCAGGGATGTGATTGCCCCACAATTTAGACGGGGATTTGTTTGCTTTTGCTCTCAGTCAGCCCATTTGCGAAGCTTCTTCTCAGTGGAAGCCAGGGCATTGGAGAGATATGTATGTGTGTGGGAGAGAAGAGCTCATGTGCAGCCAGCATTGCCTTTGTAGGAGGCTGTGCTTAAAGTGCAGAGCATGTCCACATTTTAAACCTGGGATGCATACTTGAATTCCACAAACTGGAAGTTCTTATGGTGCCTGGGAAGCTCAGCTGCATCTAAACTGACAAAATGGTGTGGAAACAGAAACTAAAATTGCTGTCCTCAAAAATCAGCTTGGGTCTCACCTAGCTCCTGAAGCACGAGAAGTCTCTAAAAACTCACTTTTTCACCTTTTTCACCCTTTTATGATGTGTTCTTACCCTTGAGCCCCCAGACTCAACAGCCAGGGTGCCCACTCTGTGTCTCTGAGGCTGCTCCGTGTAGTTCATGTTCCTCAAGCCCATCTGCCATACTGTGCGCTCCATGCTGAGCTGCCCAGCAGCTGCTCCTGGTTTTAATGGGACTCACCTAAAATAAAGGAGTCTCAGATCATTTTTACTTTTGCTTAAGGAGATAATATGCCTTCATCTGTGCTCTGACCAGCAACTTATATGTCTTCTGCAGTAAGTACCTTTCCAGTCTTTCCTGCTGAAGCTGCTTCACATAAGTCTATAGTATTAAAGTTTCTTTGGGTGCAACAGAGCGTGTGGGAGAAATAGAAACAACTTCCCAGCACCTTGCTTCAAATGCTCAGGAAGAAAAAGGAGTCTTTGGCTCCAGATACTAGATACAGCATTGTATTGTAAACTAAACAGTCACTGCATATAATATAAACTAACCCTGAAACAAAGACTAGAACCCAGGGGCCTCTGTTACGGATTAATGTTCGCTCTTTTGCATCTACCTCTTCTGGTCCCATGAATCTTTGCAGAAAAGAAATTAATAGAATATAGCTTCAATGATTAAAAATGCAATCTCCATTCCTCCAGTCCTTCTCACTCATTAGCCAACAGTCACCCTAGGAGCGTGGGTTTCAGTCTTCTCAAGACAAAAAATGTCCAACCCCCCCCACAAACAAACCACAAACAAACCCCAAAATATGTTTCTCATATTTGGGTGGAACACTTTAACCGTAGAAAAGGTAAATGGAAGGCATAGATTTCTTGATTCTTAGTCCTCTCTCATATTCAAATTCTTTGCATACGTCCTTTAGATTATGCTGTTAGACATCTGCATTTATCATCTTGCCTTGTTATCTGGACGTACCTTTTTTCTCTTCTGTGGATCAACAGGAATATTTGGCTAAGGCAGGCTTGGAGCATTCATCTTGCTATACTGCTGGATAAGCCCTAGGAAGTACAAAGAGAATGGTAGTGTTGTTTATTCTACTTTTTGAGAACTTTCTTTATATTTCTTACAGCCAGGGCTCTTCCCTGCTTGCTAAATCTTTAGCTGTCTTGACTTCAGAGCTGAAATCAATACATAATATTTTTAACCTAGTTACATCCTTACAGACATCAGTGGCAAAGCAAAGCATATTTTGTTATAAGAAAGAAATGCTGTCTTCCAGCAAAAACTCTGTGTTGGCAGCATAGCTTGTTCTTTGATCTCTCTCTGGCAGTTGTCATAACTGGGTTAAGAAGCAGACACTAGAGCATGCATTTTTCATGTTTGGGTAAATGGCTTTAAGTATCACTTTGCTGGCCATGTACCACTAGGTTATCTCAGGAGGAGGGTGGAAAAGTCAGAGGGGTCAGTTTTACCCCCCATATGGAATGAAACTACACGTTTTAATGGCAGAAATATTTTCAGGATGGAGAAAATGAGTCTTTGTTCTACTTCAGGAGAGACTAGCAGACATCCTGAAGCAAAATTCGATGTAAGGTTTTAGTAAATCATTAAATTTACTCCTGGGAGGCCCTTTGGTACTGTTATGATGAACAAGATATTTTATATAGGTTTTGAAGAAGTGGTCATATCAGTGATAGCAGCAGATATTGACATCTGATCATTGTATAAGAAATACATACAAAAGAAATTGAAATCAAAGACATGAAATACAAGGCTCTTATTTTTCTAGGTAAGTGACCTGCAGCTTGAGGTTTAGATTGTTACCTCTCTCACATTATCCATCTCTAAAATCTTACCAATTTACAGCTTGCATTTGGTTGTCTTTTAATCTCAGAAAACACCTTGAAATTATCCTGCTAGGTCACAGACTCATGGAATGGCTGGAGATGAAAGGGATCTTTGAGATCATCTAATTCAAAGCCCCCTTCAGTGGATAGAGACACCTTTCACTTAGAGCTCCATCCAGCCTGGCATTTAAACACCTCCAGGGATGGTGCATCCACAGCTTGTCTGGGCAACCTGTTCCAGTGCCTCACCACCCTCACAAGTAAAAGCTTTTTTCCTAATAGCCAATCTGAACCTACTTTTTCAGTTGGATTTCTTTCCCCTTGTCCTGTCACTTCACGCTGTTATAAAAAGTCTCTCTCTCTTTCTTGTAGGCTCCTTTCAGGTACTGGAAAACTGCAATTAGGTCACCCCAAAGCCCACTCTTTTCCGGGCTGAACAAATCCAAATCTCTCAGCCTTTCCTCACAGGAGATGTACTCCATCGCTCTAATCAACTTGGTGGCCTTGTCTGGACTCACTTCAAGAAGTCCATGTACTTCTGTACTGGGACCCCAGAGCTGGATGCAGCACTGCAGGTGGGCTCTCACTGGAGCACAGTAGAGGGGCAGAATCCCCTCGCTCATCCTGCTGGCCACGCTGCTTTTGGTGCAGCCCAGGACATGTTTGGCTTTCTGGGCTGTGCGTGCACATTGCTGGGTCATGTCCAGCCTCTCATCCACCAGCACCCCGAAGTCCTTCTCAGAAGGGCTGCTCTTGATCTGTTCATCCTGCAGTTCCTCTCTGGAGCAAGCTGGAAAATTCACAGAAAATAACACAGTTCAGTGAGAAAGACCAGTTAATGTGTGGGGAATGTAGAGTCACAAAATTCAGAGTTTTGTTATGTCCATTCCCGCCCATATACAGAGCCACATATGGAGTCCTGGGTGTTACTGCAGCCAACCAGTAAAAAGATCACAGAGACAGAAGCTGATAGAGAGGGCAGTGACCAAGAATGCTTAGGAATCCTCTGTTCTACAAGATCTAAATGTTGTCAAGCCTGCAAGTGGTTGCTTTGTTAAAAACATCTGCTCTTCATAACTGTGGCACAATTCCTCAGTCAGATTCCCGGGAAGTACAAACCAGTATTGGCTGCTGCATCATTGAGGACCATCTTGCAGCAGCACGTCTGAGATCATTGTGCAGCTATAACTGTGCTCATTAATGCCAGTTGAGAGAAAATCCAAGACATTTGAAAAGACCTATTTAAAATGGTTTTCTTTGAGGTGATATATGCAGTTGGTTCTGTGGAATTCAATATAAAGGGAGCATATTTGGTGCAAGACATGCAGCAGTTTTGCTAGAGTGACATGTTAGTATGAGTCCTTGAGTTCATTCTGCTCCTTGCTGGAAGGTTGTGTGTTTCTTGCTTGTCTCCTGCGAGTTGTTGCCAGCAGCTTCTTCGCTTCAACCTTGGTGGCTCTTGCATGGGACTAGGTTTGTTGGAATTGAAAAGATCATGGTAAATATGAGAGACTAAAGGGGCGTGAGAGAGAGGGATGACAGGAAGGTGTTGCCTCATTGACACTACTCCTGGTGCTGGAAGAATGGGCAGTAGTAGAGTTGTGCTCATGTGCTGCTTTGTGGGGACCCTACAATTCTGCTGAAACTGAGTTAATTTTGTCGTAGGGCCATTATGGAACAATAAGAGTGAAAAGATTAAATGGTAATAGATTGTAAGGGATGTGTAACTGAGCAGTTGTGGGTACATATCTTATACCCTGTCAGCATCAAAATAATTAGGCTAGAGATGTGCTGACCTGTTGCATAGCAACCAGGAGGGAAGCACAGAACCAAATCTCTGGGTGCTTGTGATTTGTAAACCTTTACAGAACAAAGTACTAGACCTTTGCCCATCTGCTAGAAATGTTCAGAAGCTGAAGGATAAAAATGGTACATTCCCTGAAATATAACAGTTCACAACCATTTTTATTTATAGATAAATACACAGATGCAGTGTAAAAAGCCTGACTATTTTGCCTCAAGGTTATGTAGAAAAAATACTTAGTCTCTCCAGTTTTTCTTAGTGTTTTCCTGAATTCATCACACAGAGGAGATTCCTTTAAATACTGCAAATGCTGAGTTTTTGCAGCTGCAAATATTTGCTCATTGTTGTGATTTCATAAACATTGATATGCCCATTTAGCAAAATTATTTATGTTATTCGAGTGAAGTCAAGTACAAATTCTGATGCATGATGAAAAGAGGCACTCATGTTTATTTAAAAATTGCTGTTGAGATGCTTCTAGCCCCTCTTGCCCATTTGAAGTGTGTTTCAAACATTATTTTCAAATGAACGCGATGTATTAGAATGCATTTATACTAGGGTAGCAACTCCCTCTGGTTTCTTGCAGACCAAAGCTGTTTATCTGCTTTGTACAGTTTCATACTTTGCATGCACACTTCACAGTTGTGGAAGTCATAGGTAGATCTCATGGGAATTTTTTTCTATTGTAAAAATACATAATATTCCTAACTGTAGGAAAGATACTAATTTGTACCAAGTAGAGATAAATACGGTACATGATAGAAATGCATCATTTTTTCCCAGTGGAACACTTCATATGTCAGAGTTTCAATAGTAATAGTACTCCCACTCTATAAACCCATTCTTTAAAACCAAAGCCACTGAGTAAGATATTTTATTGTGCAACATCCTTTGCATATCACTTGACTACATTTTGCAGTTTTGGACTCAAGTAACTGGCTATTTATGAAGGTGTATGAATAATACATGTACAGCATCTCTAAGTGCTAGATGCTGCCTATTTATTTTAGAGAATTTTATTAATGAATCAGTTATTTATAATTAGTTATATAGGATGATTAATGACATATGTAACAGTGTTTAATGAACCCCTGTGGTGATTGCAATGGAGATAATAACAAAAAGGACAACACAGGAAGTCACAAACCAGGAAAGACTTCAAGGCTCATGGAGGGTAAAATTTCTACTCCTTTTGGAAAAATTCTACTCTTAGTGCAGCCTGCTGAATGAAAAGCATGTAAAAATCCTGCAAACACCAAAAAGAAGTAAAATCTGTAGGCTTTTCTATGTGCTACCAGATTTGGAAACATAGGTTCCTTTTTAGATGACCTTGGCAAAAGCGTGCAGGCAAAATGCTATTCTAGCAAATACAAAGAACTGGCTGGAAGAGAAGGGAGATCTTACATACCATTTACTTTTTCCAATTAAAAATTGCACTGTTGTAATTGTCTTTTTATTTTATTTGATATACATTGGGCATTTTTGCCTTATTTTTTACTGTGTTTAGTCCAGCCTACGTACGTCTTGCAACTCTTTGTACCTGTTTTCTGGTTTTTATTACTTTAACAGGTATCAACTTATTGGTACTGAAATTCAAGTAAAACCTTTTTAGATACCTGTGACTGTTTCTGCTGTTAAGTGTTCATATAAATGCTTTGAAAAAGTATCTGCTCAAATATTGTTATATTGATCATTGATAAAGACCTTGTAGCTTATAAAGCTGTAGTAAAACTGGCTTGCACCTGTAAAAGTACTTGCATGGTTTTTAGTCCAGTCAAGGATAAAATGCTGTTGTTTATTTAAAATGCTGTTGTTTATATAGAATGCGTGTTTATATTCTTACTGCTACCACAAATGAAATGGTTGTGAGATGTTTCTACCTGTGGGATGAGCTTAGTGGAGTCGTTTGGCATATATTGAGAACAGCAGAGACCTTTGTGCAAACATCATTATTATTTTAAGATTAATGTAAAATGTCTTTCCAATATCTTGTTTTATGCAGCGAAAAGCTAAAAGGAACTGCTGGGAGCATTGTAAGGACAGGATTCTCCTCATCCTGTCTGAGACATTTAAAATGGAGATTTCTAGAACTTGATGTAGATCACCCAGGGCCCTTTGTCATCATTAAAGAGGAATTGGTGACTTTGGGGCATGCTTAATCTTAGCTGCTTTTAAAGATCTGCTTTAGGAAAAGTGAAATCACATCCTAGGGTACCCAGAGTCTTTTGATTTTACCTGTACTGATGGTAGGGGTAGCTCTGCATGTACACTGTGGGCATCCAGGATGATGTGAGCCAAGCCAGTAGATGGTGAAGTTCCAGAAAGCAGTCTCTGGAAGTGAGAGCTGCATGTGCACTGGCCTGGGTAGCTGCCATCATGCTGGGTCTGGTGTGTAAGTGGAATTAATTGTGTTTCCAAGCCTAAGGGAGAACTCTGAGGCATGTTTAATGCACATGGGGAAAGCTGACATCTTGAAATGGAGCACTCCATTTCATTAAAAGGCATGCCATGAGGAGCCAGCTCTTTTCTTCAGTATCTCAAAGGAAGGAGAACTTTCTCCAAGTATTGGGAGTTCAGGCAGGTGCTCTCTGTGCACGGTCCTGATAACAGGAACCTGTGCTGGCGTGTGTGGTAAGCTCTTCTGGAGTGGGAGGACTCTCTCCCTGCTTTTAAAAGCATGACAGTAAACTGGTCCAAACAAATAAAAATTGATCTAAGATTATGCATCTCTCTTGATCAGGGGAGCCCCAGGCTGTTGCCCTGCCATGATAATTATTTCTACACTTACTCAGCATTCAGTGTGTTTGTTCCTATGTGTTCCTTCTCTCACACAGGGGATTTAATTGCTTCGGTACAAAATGTGCTCCTTAGTGATTCTGCTGACCTGTGCCTTCTCCCAGGCTGGAGATTAGGTTGTGCATAAGCCTTGGGCTGTTATTCTGCACCAAAGAGAATGTTAAAAGTAAATCTATTTTACTGTTCTCCTTTATCTCCTGTGGTGTGGCATGTCTTTTGGCACTCAGAATGGCACTTAATAGAAATTTGCTCTCAGGAATGACTCCATGGTTAATGCCAAGCAGAGTGATGAGTACATTAGCCTCCTTGCTTGCTACCAGCTTGCTGGCATCTGAGAAAGGTGGTTACATACCCTCGGTGTTCAGTTTGTGCTAAAATTGTAAACAGCCAGTCTGCAGGTTTGTAAGCTGTCTGAGGGGCTCAGGCATGACTGTAATATATTCAGAATGAAAGTATATAACTGAGCTCTGGCAACATTCTTTGAAAGAAATTTAATACATCGTCTTCGTTGTATGTAAGATCTATTCAGTTAAAAATAGAGCAAAGTTATAATAGGATTTGATCACCCTGAATGGAGAATTGTAAAAAAGGGGCCAGGCACTAAACCATTGATGCTCAAATCAGGAGAAAAGCTAGTTAGCTTCCCTGACATTAGGGGAATTAATTTTTAGAAAGGCATTCATTGATATCTGACAAACAGCTTGAAAGGGATGCCAAACCCTCAGGGTTTCTGTCAGTAGCCTTAAAATGCATTTGCATATTTTTTGCATAGAAACAGGAGCGCTCTCTCTGTCACCAAACTGCAGAACTAAAAGGATGCAAAAACTCTATCTAGTCCAAAGGGCTCTGAGGGGTAACTTAATAATCAGAATTCAAATGTGTGCAACAGATTAGGAAAATGACTTCAAATGGGATTTCAGCCATATCTAAGAGAGACACAGAAATCCTGAACAGATTGGTAGGCAAAACAATACCTGCACTGCCATTAAAATGCTGGGTTTTTTCTCTGGGCATTTCTTATGTGAAAAATAGCTCACTGATGTCAGCTGATCACACAGATTGATGTTGTTTAAGGTGCTACTGCTTAGTTTTCTTGATATCAAATGCAATTCTTTTCTGACAGTTTCGATTTTCTCCAATTGATAGCAGTACTATTATGGATAGGATGAGAGTGATGGAGGAATAAAGAAATGGTGGTCCTCCACATGCAGCTGGTGTATCCAGTGGTCTCATTGCTTGGCAGCTGTCCTTCCTAGCTATACCATTTGCTGGCAGCTGTTGTGGATTGAATCAGAGTCCTCCGGCCTTTAGAGGGTGCCTTGCCAGCATGGGCAGCTCTGCTGAAGTGCAGAATCTGTGACAGTGTGAGCTGGAGTTTGAGCTGCTCTTATGCCTGTCCTTTTCATTAAATGGTTTCCTTGTCTGATTCCAAATGTTATTCTATTCTTTCCTTTAAGGAAAATGCTTGCAAAGACAACAAAGCATTTGAGGCCGAGATTGGGCTTAATGTGCAAGTGATGTTTTGTTGGCAATATTGTCTATGTCACAGGGATAACTATGTTTTTATCATTTTGAGGAGGAAGCTGATGTCTGCAGTGAAATTCACGATGGGTGAAAGTGCCGTGTAATTTTTAGCAGATAATTTTATTCTCTGGTCATCCACCCATCCAGGCAGTAATATGAGTAGAGTTCTCATTATACTAACGGAGAGCTGACATCCAAATTTCCCATGCATCAGGTGAACAGCAGACTTCCATTGCGTATACATGGCACTGCCATTGATCTGATTGATTTTGAGTTGCAGCAGAGGATATGGTCGGTGATGTGTGAACAGGAAAGGCACAGCTAACTCTTTTCATGAATGTCTATGTTAGTCAGAACTGTCTTTGAAACAAAGTCATAATAAGAAAATCAGTATTGATACAGTTAGATTACAGTTCATAATGATTGTGATGTTAGAAAACTAATAAATAATCTGTGACAAGTTATGGTACAACACTGGTGGGGTTTTAAAACTGTAGGAAGATTGCTGTCATATCTTCTTTAAAGATCTGGCTTTATATCTGTATGGTGTGACTTTTTATTTCCTTACCCTTCATTTTCAAGGCTTATGTACATCAGTGTAGGCTGACAGATTTAAAAGACAAAGAGTATTTGTGGCTTCACATCACTATTCTAAAGAAAAGTGGGTTTAAACGGGGGAAGAGGTCTTTCAGTATTTCAGAAGAAATGTTTTTGCCGAGTTTGTGTGGTTGGCATCAAATCAGGAGTGTTAGGCATGTATCCTGTCTCTTGGAAAGATGGTCTGAACGCAAGAGTGTTGGCAGAGCAATGTGCTGCTTCATTAAAGAGCAACGTCAGTTTGCTGGGTTGCCTGGTTTTGTGCCTTGTCTGCAGCTTCTCGGGGGAATGGCCCAGCTTTCCCTGGAAGGGGTGGAGGAGATTCCTGGGCAGGATAGCTCATGGCTTGGTGGGAGTGCTCGCTGGAGGGGTGAATGTGAGAAGGATACTGAGACTAAACTGATGGTCTGTGTGGGACTGTGTTGGTTGAACAGGGGATCCTGCCTGGCAGCTGTGCAAAGCACATGCAGAAGCAAAAGCTCTCCTGTTTCCAATTTTTGCAAGTAAAATTATTACTTGTCTAAGAAGTATGGGGCTGTTCGGGGCAGCTCTGATTCTGGTACTTGAAATCTATTGTGGATCTGAGTTCTACAGTCTGGCAGAGCTGCTGAAGATCATGGAAATCAAAAGACTTTAGCTTCAGTTTGAAAGCATTAAAGCACTATTTTAACAGCAATAGGTTTGCTTCACAAAGGTAATTTTGTAGTAGAGGCAGTCTGAAAATATATTCCACATTTGGTGATGTTCTGGTCTAGTTTCTTGAAATGAAAATTGCGAAGAAAATATTACACTTCCTGCAGTGTCAGTATAGTCCAAGGATCAGTGTTTATATAGAAATATATTTGTTGCAATTTTAGAAGCCCTCTTTTTGGTATAATTAATTGATTGATTAATTGATTTCCATATTTTTGTTTTCAGCAGAGTCAAAATGTCAGACAAAAGTGATTTAAAAGCAGAACTTGAGCGCAAAAAACAACGTTTGGCTCAGATAAGAGAAGAAAAGAAACGGAAGGAGGAAGAAAGGAAGAAAAAAGAGGTAAATTTGCAAAACCACTTTTTAGATAGCTCATGCTTGCACAAAGGGCTTGCTGAGGTTTTGACATCTCAGTATTGTATGCTGCAAGGTATCTGTCATGTGGAATGAGATACTCAAACCCACGTCAGACTAACCTGAAAATCAAAAAGCTTATTTTTAGTCAAGAATATTGGGGTGAGGGAATTGCTTTTAAAACTGCGGCACTGTCAAATGACAACAGTTTAGACAACATGATGTGCATGTGTATGGAGAAAGAAAAATTGATTTGCCACAATGCTTTTTCCTGGGCTCTCCTTCAATGGAAAGGGAGTGGAGAGTGGGGAAAGACAGAAAGAGGATTCACATTTTTTCAAGCCATTACAATCTAAATATGTATTTTTGTACTCTGAAGACTAGTTTGATTACTAGCTAAGGTAACAGATTTACAATTATTATTCTCCAGTAAAGTAAAACATAATTGCAATTGCATTTTCATCTTCTGGCATGGGTGCATCTTTCCATTCTGTTAAAGTTTGATTGACATATTAGTTTATTTGTCCTTGACAATATGCATTAGGTTTATCATTAAGGGATTGTACTTCTTTTTATTCAGTCACTTAGTGGAATAGAGGTGAGAATTGACAGGGAGTGGATATTCATTTTCATGCAAAGTCAGAGAAGCATTAAGTGATTATGCTTCCTTTCCTTCAAATGTCAACACTTACTATAGTTTAAAGCACCTGTTATCCTTTACTAATAACTGGTTTCCTTTTAAACTGACACTTTAATATTGTACATGAATTTCATGGAATTACCGTGGAAATGTGATGTGATCCACGAAATCATCATTCCAGTTTTGGCTGTCTTTTTAATCTTCTTTTCATTTGAGCCACATTTGTGCAGTTACAGCACACGCCCCAGTGAGGCTCCTGGACTCACTGGGGAAGTCCTCCATAAGCAGATCTTCAAATGCTAACGCTTTCAGTGTTCATTACTAAAGAGCTAGAGGGTGGGGGCCCAAGATAATGGCTCAAGGGAGCTATTAGGTCCTTCCTCTTTGTCCCCTGACTCTGACTTTATGCCTCGTGGAGAACTTGTGGTGGTTGAAGGTTTCCATTGGCCTTGAGAGCCATGTCTGCAAATAATGCCACAGTGCATAGTTGTGTAAATGGGCTGTGCTGTAGTGCCAGATGGGTCCAGGAGCGAAGGCTGACACTCACAAAGGTGCTTGGCCAGTCACAGTGGTGCAGAAGAGCTGTCTACAACCCTACATATGGTGAGATAGTTCATAGGAAGAGCTGAGCACAGGAATATGCCTGGGCCTTGACTATAAAATCAGTGTTTCCTGGCTGTGTCCAAACTGGAGAACATGGGGATGCTTCTGAATTTCCAGGTTTTCTGTTTTGCCTGCACCAAGATCAACACCAGTCTGAGGAACTGTACAAGTCCTCTTTTTCAACACACTGGTTTCAGTGGAAAGGGCAACCTCATTGTGGGATTCTGGCTAATGCAGGTGCTCCTACTGTTTCTAGATGCCCATAGATCAGAGTGGGAGAAGGCTCCAAGGAGGTAGAGATAGCTAAGCAGAGAGGGAAGGGTCTTGTGGACCTTTAGTGGGCCAAGGGCTACCAAAGTCCTAGTTCAGAGATGTTGGTTCTTTCCTTTGCACCTCTTGGATATTGAAGTTAAAGAGTTAGTATTTCTTTTCCCAGTAAGAGCTTGGGACCAAATGTAGGACCTGAAGCTACATCACTGAAATGCAATTGAATTGCATTCTTGATCCTGAACTAAGTAGGAAAGGGCCAGTTTTATTCAGGGTAATGATACGTTTTGTTCTGTGGTCAGCTTTTATGTTAGTTGGATAACTTGCACCTAATGAGTGAGAGGCAGAAAATTTCCATCATTGTCCTTTAAAAATTCTTCCAGATATCCTTGCAAAGACCAGTTTTACCATCCATTTAGGGAAAAATACTGTTATTGATATATACAGTATAAATTATCTAAGTTATAAATTACCTGAAGGTATCAAAATGAATTTCAAATTTTACACTAAGAAGTAGTGCATGCAAATATTTCCACACATATAATTGCTGGAGCTGATTATATATGAAATAAATTTTTTGGTTTTCTTCCGGTTTAACTCAGGCTGATCTACAGCAGAAGAAGGAGCCAGCTCAGGAAGATTCTGACCTAGACCGTAAAAGAAGAGAGACAGAAGCTTTGTTACAGAGCATTGGTATATCCCCAGAACCACCTCTAGGTATTTAAGAGAAGCACACTGTAAAGCATTCAGCTCTGCCACAACTAATGCTTTCTTTCTACTAAAGCATGCTTGGCTTTTTTGATTTTTGGCTGTGTTAGTGAAGTGAACTCTTCTGTTTGAATGCCTGCCATACCATTCACATATACAAACTCATGGCATTTTGAGTACTTGCCATTGCCAAAAACATATGTTTCATTTCTTCAGGAATTTTTTATGAACATAATGCAGGTTGGTTTTGCATACCAGCAGTGATTTCTTTTCTGATGGACTGTTTTATCTTCTCACTCAAAAATATAAGTGCTGTACTTTATTAGCCCCAAGTTTTGTTTCAAAAATTCAAATTAAGCATTTGTAAGGAAGGAGGAGCATAGTCATGTTGGAACTCCCACTGAGTTTCTTTTAAAATTAAGCAAAACTGGAGAAGGAAGATTTAAAAAAACCCAAATCACAAATAGAAAAACGCTTATCAACAGACACTATTGTAGATTTTTGCTCTGGTGTCATGTGCTTTACCTTTTTTTTGGTTTTGATGTTTCAGTTCTAGAACCTGAAGTCTTCAGTTTAAAAATACGTGCAGTATCTGAGTATGGATTACCTTGATTAAGATCTGCCTATTTATTGAATGGTCCTAAAGCGAGAAATTCTCTTCCCCTTCCCCTTCCCCTNTTCAGGATCACTTTCACTGTTTTAGCTGAAATCTTGGCCTCTCTGGAGCTCTCAGTCCTTTTCATTAAGTTCATTGGGACTGAATCTAGGATTTTATCCCTAGTTATTCTTGTGAATAATATACAGGAAAAACTTCAAATTTGACAAAATATTGACGTTTTGGTTTAGGAAAGCATCTTATACAGATGCCTGGGCGCATATGCAAGTAGGTAGTGACATTCTGAATTGGAATTCAAATTACCTACTTGCATCAACCAACATTTATTGAGAAATGTTACTATTTTTATAAGTTATGGAAGAGTGACTGAAGCTTTTAGACACCACTTCTCAGAAGAATTGTTTGACAAGTAATGGTTAGGTTATTTTTATGTAACATAAAATACATTTTTAAACTTATAATACAAAAGTTAGGTCCAAGATAAAATCAGATATATTTTTAATGTATAACATCTAAAACACTCATTTTATATCAGAATGAGTGTGTATGTCCTTATCGTTTTATTAACCAAACACATTTATTCATGTTGCAAGTTACCAGTTTTTATCTTAGTTAATTTTTTTGTGTTTGATACTGTCAAAAGAACATGTAAATTCACATGTATGATGATTCCTTTTAGTTAAAAATAGTATTTTGTTCTCTTTTGTTCTCTTTACATACACTCACAATTAATAGACAAAGGAGGAATTAATTCCACCTTCACACGATGCGAGGTCTCACTGTGAATATGGAATATGTAAACAACCAGACATACCTGTAACCTGCCAAAGGGCTGTCATGAAGATGAATTCACTTTTCATGCTGCAGTCATTACTGTGACAGTCTCTAGGGAGAATCTGCATTAAATGCTTGACCACATGGAAAATCCAAATCTCTTGACAGGTCTGTCATTATACATTGTAAAGCATAACAAAGTATTTTAGAGTTTTACTCTGTTAAATCTATAAAAGGAAATGCACATGATTTAAACCAAATGGAAACTTTGCTTTTGCATTAAACCCTCTTCTTGTGTTTTATTCAGTGTGGCTGCTTTGAAGAATACTTGCTTTAAATCATGACTGGAGCCATCTCTTAATTTTTAATATTTTTGAGAAACCATTTTAAAAGAAATCAGGATATTTTTACTCTTTTATTTATTATTTCTTTGCTGAAGAGCTTTAACTCGGGCTGACCTTGAGCTATGAACTTCCTTTCGTGTTTCAGGAAACAAAACTGCCTTTGCATGAAATGTGCTTCAAAAGCCCTGGCAAGGCAAAGAGAAAATCATTTCAAGAGCTTGGGCAAATAGTGTCTAAACCAAGGGAAACTTTTCCTTGAGTGTTGAAATCATGTCCCACCCAAAATGGAAATTTTGTTTGACCTACATTACTTAAGAAAACAATCACCAAGTAAACTGTGTATTCTCAGCATCTTTGGGAAATGATTTTAACTTAGCTGATTTTCTTATTTAGTTTTTTTTTTTTTAATGTCATTTCCACACGGCAGCCTTAGAGCATATCTAATGGACACTGGCTTTTGATTTAAATTCCGAATTTGAATAGTATGCTTGTGCTGTTGCCTACCTGACTTTACCAGAAGAGTTCACTTAGTTTT
This sequence comes from Promerops cafer, assembly GCA_013398275.1. Taxonomy (NCBI): domain Eukaryota; kingdom Metazoa; phylum Chordata; class Aves; order Passeriformes; family Nectariniidae; genus Promerops; species Promerops cafer. Next base: position 2,012,735 of record VZSE01009779.1, read on the forward strand.
TTGACAAGACAAGCCCCTGATACTTCTTCAGACCTTTAAAATCCTTTGCAAGTCAACTTCAAACCAGACTCAAGAAAACAAGTGCTATTTTATTTCCACAGGTATCTTCTCCATTGATTAGCTGTAGATTCCCATTGGGCTTTCAGTCCTGTCTAAATACATGTCAGTTTTAACACTTCCAGAAGACTTAAAATTCACTTGACTCTCTTCCTTTTCTTTTTCTTTCCTTCCTTATTTGCTTTCACCATTTCAAACTCTCCTACTCATTCATCCACTATCATTTTGGTCCATTGGTTTTGATTTGTCTGACACTGCTCTTCATCAGTGCAGTCGCTGCATGTGTTAACATGGGATACCTGTTATTTTCATTATTTAGTCCCAACCCCTATGTCTCCCTCTTCGAAATCAGTGAGCACACCCAGTGACGCAGGCAGCCAGGACTCAGGGGATCTGGGACCCATAGGAAGGTAAGACACAGAGTTAACAGACTTGAATAAATGTGAGGTTTTTCACTTTGCTCTTACTTCCCCATTTTTTCCTTTTCTGTACATAAGAATGTGCTGTATCAAATGTGTACTTTTGTTCCTGCTGTTTTCCACTGGGTGTTACCATCCAGTAAGAGTGGTCTCAGATGTGAGGCAAAGAAATTCATGCAGCAAATGGATCTTAGGCTCTGAGCCCCAAACCTTACAGTGGAAGCAAGAGCTGAATTTACACTTCTGAAATGGCCTACAGAAAGCTCTCATGCTATTTGGAAATACACTAAACAAAAGGGAGATGTGCCCAGGGGTAGAACCTGTTATTCATGTTGAGTTATCTTTGTTCACATCACCAGTCCCGTTGGAATTCCTCCTCATGTAACACCAGGTTGCCTCAGGTTCCTGTGACTGCTCGTTGCAGTGTGTACCACTGACAGTGGCAGAGAAGAGCTTGGACAGGAACAGGCTGAAACATCCCAGGACTCACTGGCAATTCTGCCTTGGAAACTCTGGATATTGGAGAGTTTCATGCAGAGTGGAAGGGAAGCAGCTCTGTTCTTGTTGGAAAATGGAATGTGTGTGAGGGATGGAAACAAGAATAATCTTACTTTTGTTTTAATGGAGGAAATAAAAAATGAAGTGGCAATCCCAAAATAATTCCTTCTCTGGAATAGAAAGGAGAATGTAAGGATGTTGCTGGTAAAGAAGGGTATGTTAAAGTAAGAAGAGGTGCAAGCAGCTATACTGTATATTTTGAGAAATGTAAAAGATGGATCCTAATAGTGATCCTTTTTGTATCACACTAATTCAACATAGAGCTGAGCTGCCAGCTTATCCAAGTCTGTGAGCCAAGACTCTGCTAATGGCTTGAAAGCACAGTGATTGCTTTCTCTAGTTAACAGTGCTCAGTAGACATCATATCATACCTCTCCAGACATAGACTGTAGTGTGACAGAGCTTCAGGACACCAGATTTCATGCCACGCCAGACTTCTGCTTAGAAAAATCACACTTCCATAAGCAGAGAGTATGTTGTGTCCCCTTCAGCCAGATGCACTCTCCTTGCAATGTGTATGTTGTGTCCCCTTCAGCCAGATGCACTCTCCTTGCAATGTGGATGATGCACAGCTGCTATCAAATCAGCTCAGCCCTGCTCCCAGGTCTACCCTCTAGAAGAAATGGAGGTTGTTAAGTGAAAAACCCTAGCCTGTAAGATGTAGCAGTTTAAAATACAGAAAATAGTGTAATTCTGCCTTCATAAGTAAGTGCAGTAGATTTCAGCAAGTCAAAGTACTTTGAGTAGAACAAAAATCCTTTTTAAGCAAAGTATAGCCTGCTGTTCAGGGTGAAGCTATTTACCACAGTCCTGTGTGAAGCTCTGACAAAGCTGGGTGGAGACTTGTAAATTCCTGCGTTTCCTCTGAACCTTAATGGTGTAACTTTTTTACTGTTAAGGTAAAAAACGGCTCTCAGAAGAATTTATTTGGCTGTTACCCATGCTAGCACTTTGGCTCTCTGTCAGCAGCGAGCAGTGAAAGCACATGACCACGTGTCCTTTCAGAGGAGAATAGTTTGTCCCCTTCTGAGCTCAAGACATTCTGCATTGTGGGCTTTCATTTTGGATCCATTTTCCGGCTTCTTGTGGCCATACTAGGAATTCAGTGGGAATCCTAAGACCTTGCTTGTAGTCTTCCATTTTGCTTGGCATATTCTCAGGTATTGAAAGGGCTGTGCTGTGTGCCAGGAAGGCTGCTTGCAGATCTTTGCCTGGAGTGATTGGTTTGTGGTAATGGAAATAATGTCTGGTCCAGGCCCTGGGGAATGTCTACCAGTGGGTAGTATTGAGTGGTAACCAGTGGATAGTATTGAGTGGCAATTAGTCAAATTAGTGTGACTGGGTGCAGGTAGATGTGCTCAGTGTTTGTGTGAACAGGTGCACTCAAGCCTGCATGTGTGATAGAGTGGTCAGACTTGGCGAGGAAGATGTTGGTGGAACTGTCATCACGGTGGGTAAACAGAATGAAACCACCTCAGCTGTTTACTCTGAGAGGTGCCCAGACCATGCACCTAGCTTATTTTGACTACTGCATTTATTACTGCCTGTGTATCTGTATGAACAAGGTTATCCTGCTTTATTTTAATTTATTTTTCCATTTCACTTTCTGTGATAGAGGGGGCACTTCTGCTGGATCCCCTGTCATACCATCGTGCTTGTTAGATCTTTCCCTTTTCTCTACTAGGCTGAGCTCAAGCTTTGGAGGAGAGCAGACTAGTTTCAAAGCTGCTGATGTCCCAGTCTCAGGGATCACAGCTTGTCTGTTGTTGCTGCTGCTAGCTGCTTCAGAAATGACGAGCTCACACAGCCTGGCAGAAATCCTGCAGGCAGTCTGATTACTCACTGCTGAAGTGTTCCCCCGAGGAAGAAGATGGAGATCAAAAAAAACACCCAAAAACATGAAGTTACAGATTTCAGCTCATTGCATGAGAGAGGCTCTGCTGAAAGTTTTGAAGAATGCAGGAGATCTTCATACATTCCCATAAGAGGGAACAGATTCTTGTTCAGAACTAGGCTGTGTTCATACTTTGAGTTGTTGGCACTTCTGGTAGTTGTCAGACTTAATCTGTTGGTCCCAATATCACCAAGTATATTTGAGATATGCCTTGATCAGCAAGCATCTGTGATTTCCCATATAAAAGTGAATGTAGTTCAGCCAGAAACACAGGTTTATGACATCTGCTTTTCAGGAAAGAAAATTGATAAACTGGAGAGTTTGAACATTGTTATGCAGTTGTAGTCTTGGAACCACAGATCTCAGTCTTTGCAAGATGAAAGCTGACTGGTAGCTTGCTCACCAAGTGTAACCTGAGAGCAAACAGGCTCCTCCAGCAGAAAAGGTGAAAGCAGTAAAGTGTTTGGTATTGAAGTTGGAGAAATATAAAACAGAAAGAAAATTCAATAGCAAGACAAATTCATTGCTAAAACAATTTACCTAAAGACTCCATGGGCTCTTCTATCTCTGGCCAGTTGCTCGTCCAGGATACTGTGCCTGGTAAACAGGCAGATAATAGGTCAAACAATAATTCATTCATAAAAGTTGTACAGCCCTTTTGTTGCACAGGAGGAAAAGCTGTGTGGTCACAATGGTCACTTCTGCCATGCGACCTATAGACTAGTAGTGCTGCTATCCTTCAGGACCATTGTCCATTATCTCCAGCACAATAGCCAGAGTAGTGTTGTCTTCCCTCTGATGCCATTCACTGTATTAGGAGAAGGGATGGGGTGGACTTTGTAATAGCACTAAATTGTGGAACCATTTATGTCTTCCACATCCCAGGTTTCTATGGGGGTTTTTTGTTGCTTAATCTTTACTACCATTTTGCTATTTGTCATAACCTTTTCACTGGGGAAAACATTAGGTTTGAGCAGCATTCCAGCTTCCCTCTGAGCCATGACAGCAACCCTAAGAATAAGCAGATGTTAGATGGATAACTGTTCTAGAAACTGCTGACTGAATGCTTTCAGTTGGACAGGAGAGCCAAATTTTGTGTCTGTTTTTGTGGTCTTGGGGATAATTTCTGGGTAGGCAGAGGAGTGTTACACTTTGATTCTGGTGCTGCTCTTAGTTATCAGGCTACACTGAACAATTCATTGGAGCCAAGTTGTTGCTCAGAGAGCAACTTACCTGTCTCCACATTGCTTTACATATCCCACTTTTTTGATGCCCGTGTTGCTTGTGCTACACAGATAGGATGGAAAATTTACATAGCCTGAGCAGATACCTGTCTCTGAATAGATGGGTCATTGGTTCACAGAACTTTCTTATATGATGTATTCAGACATGACTCATTTTCTGTAACACAGTATTACAGGATTGCATGGAGATTCTCCTTGGAATAGAGTATGCTTGTCTCTTTCAGGATAAGTGTTTTGGTTTGTTTAGTATTTTGTAAGCATTTTGATGATTCCCTGCGTCCTCTTGCTGATGGTCAGCTTATACATGCAGGGACATGCACAGCTTCAATGTAGATTTGAATGCAGGTGAAGAAAAGGGCTGAGGTAAAGGCATTTGCTGAGAGATCCTGTCCTGTAGCATAGTGTGAAACACAAATTTGCCTCTATTTATATAAAACTCCTTTGTAATAACTGTATGCATCTCCCTGGTGGATACTCTGAACTTTTGCTACCCTAGTGTGCTAGAGAGGATGCTAACTAATAAAATTGAGCCACCATGAAACACACCCATGGAGAAGTATGTTCTGCTACTCAGCATCACTTAGGCATTCGTAAATCTCACCTTTGCAGCACTCACAGCCGTGCATTTTGTGTTGTCTGAGGAAGTGTACAAGGACAGACCTTGTACAGTGCCTCAGAGCCAGGCAGTGCAGTATAAGGTTTTGTGGGCTGAGCAGCTCTCTGGAAAGACCTCGTATCCTGGCTCAGGTAGGGTCCATCTGCACTTTGCATGTCAACCCGATATAAGATAGCAGAAATGCATCTGTGCTGGGAGGAGGTGCTGCTGTGGCTGGGTAGCTTTCAGGGCTCACACCAGTGTGCATTGGTGTGTGCCTGTGTTACCTACAGGGGGTCACATGGCATGTGACATGCTGGGAGGAGTTCATTTGGGGACCAAGGTGTGATTTATCTCTGTGTCCCATTTTGTCCTGTATCCTTCACTGCTCCTATGTGTTCTAGCTGGGAACATCCTACATCCTTCACTATCCTACAGTAGTAGGTTTGTGCAGTAGCATCTCATTTATTGTGATTTGTGTGTGTGTGTGTATGTGTGTGTCCAGTGGAGTCCCATGTGTGCAGCACTTCTGTGCACTGGGGAACATGAGAATCCCATTAGACTCGGTGTAAGGTTTCCTACCTTCCATCTGCTCAGTGAGCTGCACCAGGCTCAGCTGTCTTGGATGTGTAAAGGTTAATGGTTGCCCTTCTTTCTGCAAGAATTTTATCTGTGGTCTTTTGCTTTCTAACTTGCGTATTTTGCTGTGCATAAGTTTAGGTACCAAATTATTTTGTAGGCTCACATAAAGACAAAGACATTAATCTTCTGGGGCCTTCTTTCAGAGGATGGTTATTTCAAAATGGTCCTTTATCTGCTGTAAAATAATGTAAGCTGGATTATTTTTTACTGTTTCTCTCATAGCCCATCGGACTGTGCTGTGGATTTGTTTGGCTACAGCTGCTCATTCTGTAATTATTGTTTGTATTTGGATTAGGGTACAATGTAATACTTGGTTTAAATGGTTCCTACCTGATTTATGTTGTTGTTCCTTTGATATCACAAATTTTGAGATAAGTTTTATGCACTGAAATCCATTAACTTCCTTCAGTGTATGAAGTGTACTTGCAGTAAAGCAGGGCTTTGGATGAAGCTCTGAATATTTAATGAAAGTTCCTGTGAGAATGAGTTTGAGCAACAAAAAACATTAGGTAGAAAACAAAAAATAAAGGATAACTGGATTGGTCAAAGAGATTTTGTAGCAGTAAAATGCTGGAGAAGTTAGATCACTCTGGAATCCTGATTGTGTCATCATCACTAGTTTTTTAATTCTGCATAAAATACGTTAAATGAGTAATCCAAGAAATGGAACGGCTGTCTGCAATGCTGGAGCACTTTTCTCTGAGGAGCAGTATTGCCTTTGGGTTTGGCTTGTGGCTTGTGGCATGATTTTTTGTCCACTGCATCAGTTCATCTTGCAGTCACTGTGACCTCTGAATGTTCCCAGTTGTATTCCAGAGAATATAGTAGCAGCTGTCACATTAGGCTGGATGCCCTTACTGATAGAGAGTCGAAAGCCTGTCTTCTCTCTCATTGTTTTGAAGTTTGCTGACAGCATAAGTCTGCATTTGTGTATTTTTTCATGAGATGTGATCCTGTGTTCCTTCCATCTACCATGGCCACTTTGAGCCATTTTGTTATAAAAAGAAATACACTAGGATATGTTTCCTTTCAGTGTGTTGATGTTCACTCCCAGATTGTATCGGCCTGGTGCAGGAAGAAACAGATATAATTCCAGTCCTTTTTCTCTGCAGCATATTGTTTACTCATTTTTGTATAAATAATAGGTATTCTGATTTATTTTGCAGCATCTAAACACACACAAAAGTCTTGTGTTAATCTCACATTACTTCATGTCTGACTGTCAAACACAAACATTTAATGATTTTCAGATATACAGTCAAAAGGAAAGAGATAGCTCTGGAGCATCTGGTCACCATATGAGTCAAAACATGTCATTACTTTACAGTTTTGTATTTAATCTTGCTCACTGTCAGTCAAAAAAAAGAAAAAAAGGGATATCTCTACTCCAGTGTGTTTTTACTACATAATATTTAAAATCAGAAAGATACTTTTTGTTCTACGATCTCTCACAAGTACATCTACATGGCATCAAAGTGTTTGGGTTTTGTCCTTTTTTCCTGAAAAATCAGACTTGGCAACTCAGCTTTAATTTTCAATTAGCTTCTTACTTAGAACAGTAATATAACACATCAACAAGCTGAGGAAAGGGTATCAGAATGCCGTTCTCCCTTTTAAGTGTCTACTTTGCTGTTTAATTAGATAAAGAAGGCAAAAGAAGGTAGATTCTGGTCTCTGTTTTATTTGTACAGGAAAGTTGGATTATTGTAGTAGATGACCTTTAATAGTCCATACAGCATATTTCCTATCTTCTCTTTTGCTGCAGAAAACATCTCTCATGGACATTAGCAAAACCATGTTTCTGTAAGATCTGCTAAAACCACTGTCAACAGAACCATATTGCCTCAGGCTTAGCTACTTTATCATTAAGTAAATACATTTGACAGGTTCTGTGCTATGATGCTGTTTCCTCACTGCCACTCAGCTTTGCATTACCAGCATTTCATTGTGTTATCACATGCAGAAATGACAGGGATCCTTCTTCACTTGTTCCAGGACAAGTGGGCCTGTGATGTATTGCCTCAGGAGCAGCAGCTGTAACAGTTATTAGTAGTGGATTATTTTCTTTATGGTGCTTTTTTGTAAGATCAGTTCATACGTACAAAATGCTTTCTAAATGGCTGCTTTAGTGGCATACTTATTTCATAAATGGGCTGAGCCAAAGGGAAGTACAGAACAATGCGAAGACTCTAAGGGAGCTACAGGAAAGACTGAGGGAAAATAACTATTTAATGGCAAACTTGGCTTGCATGGTGTTTTATTCAGACGAAGGATTGCAACCCTAGGGACTGTTGTGTAGTCTTTCACAGTGTGGAGTCAAGAGAAGTTTTCTGCTTGGTAGCTAGAGATAAATGGGATACCCTCTGGGACGCTGTGTTGCCACTCTGTTTTGGTAGCTTTGGGCTTGGTGTAGGGTGTGCACCGTTACATGGTAGGACAGAAATTAATAATACCCAGCTATTACATTTCTTTCCATTTAATTTACCACAACTCCACTGTCAGGATCGTTTGGCACATGTTTCATTTTACAGTTTCCAGCAGACTTAGAGGCCAAATCATGCCTTAAGCCTTCTTGACCTGAACGGTGATGGCTTCTGTGAAGCAGTGACAGTGTCAGCCTCCTCCCCTTGCCTGGGGGGACCCTGGCTGTCTCTGCTGTCTTTGGCCTTGGAACTCTGCTGCTTTTTAAAGCGATGCTGCAGTCTCTCACACTTCCCAACATCAGCCTGTTTACAGGATAGCAGTGGGTAGCTGTGTTGGGCTGTTTGCACAGCATGGCTTGCCCTGCATAGGTTAGGATGCAAGGCTGAAGGATGGCAGATTTCTTACATTGCTTTCCCTCCTTTTCTCTCTGTGCAAGAAGAACCACAATCCTCCTTTACATTCAATGAATATTTAGCCTTAGATATCTAAAGCCTCTCCCTGCCAGGTTTTTGGTTTGGTTTTTTTAGCCCATAAACAGAAGCAGACACCTTAGGGACTGATATTTGGCAGTTGCTTTCATGTGTCTGTATATCTGACCTAGAAAGTAGGGAGTGTTTTTCAGTCCGTGCCAGTTACAAAGTCTGAATGGTCCATATTAATTAGAATCATCTGCAATCCTTTTAGCGTGTGAGCCTCTGGCATCATTAAGGATTTTCATGCTTTCCTTCCTAAAGGATTGATGGAGTTCAGTCCTCCAGATCTTTGATTATTTTTCTCATTAGCAAGCATCTCCATGCTATAAATCAAAGGAGGAAGAAAGATTGCCATTCCCAGGGTGCTTTGTAAAATGCCTTGGAAACCTGAGCCCCAGCTGCATCCAGAAGAAAATAATATTAATGTATAAAGCCCCACTTAACCATTTAGGTGATCAGCCCAGCTATAGTTAGTTCTCTTTAGTTATTTACAGTTACTTACGATATAAATATATCATAATATATTTAGTCAGACAATCAGATGATTTTAGGGACTAAAACACTAATCCTCTTAAAAGAAAACAACTTACTTGCTAAGGCCAGCTCAGCTTAAACAGTTCTCTTGCACTGAATTTCATCTTAATTTAATTAACTTGTGTAAGATCACCTCCTATGTTAAACTGTTTAACATGGTTAAACTGGTACAGTTTGTGCATATTGATGTTTTCTCCTTCTCTAGCCTATTAAAAAAACCTTAGGAAATTTCCATTCACAATTTTATGTTTTCTCTGGAAAAATAAAAAGATTAAATGAATAACTATTTCAGTAATGCAATTTTTAGGATTTTTCTTCAAATACGTAAAGTGGGAATTGCTGCCACTGAAGAGATATTGCTTTTTTAAAATTTTTTTTTCCCAAGGAATTCTGAAATAGTCTAAGTACGCCATATAAAATTTTCCATAAGCAGAACCTATGAACATGAATGGTTTTCCATGTAAAACTGATTTTGATTCATAAATTTTAGATGTACTTATTTACTTTAGTAGTTCAAACTCAGAAAATAATTTCTGAGCTGGTCTATTAAAAGTCAGATCATTGGGTTATGAGAACTGTTGACATTTTGACTATTAATGTGAAAAATTTTTGATAACTCTCATACAGTGAGTTCTTGTTTCAACCCTAATTGTAGCAAAAATCTCATCCCCTTTTGGAATGATTTTGCTTTTTCTACCACAAAATAAGTTGTATAAAGGAAGGGAAACACTAGCTGTTCTTACAGACAGCTATTACTGGATTTTAGTACCAAAGCAAAATTGAATTTTTGCTGAAATCTTTCAACCTTCTTCTCCAGCTGAATAGTACCAGACCTAAAAGTTGTAGGTTCCAACCTTTGTGTTACCTTTTAGTCCTCTGAAAGGTTATTGATTGCTTTTCCTAGATTTGACTATTAAATTTGATATTTGCTTTTATGCAGTTGTACCCAAAGCCCCTTGAAGTTTATGAGAAAACTTTCCTCATATGCATAGCCATGGAGGCTGGATCAAAGACTCCTAATGGGAGTTCTGCAGTTCCTGTCAAGCATTTGCACGAGCTGATAGCATATAAAACTTCTCCTGCCAAGTTCTTTCTTTACATTTGTGATCATTTGAGTTCTGTTTTGCTGCACAGACTTACTCTTGGTATAAAAACCAAGACAAAAATGGTGTTTGAAAAAAGAATTTTCAGGGTTTGCTAAGGGAATAGAACAACTTGTGCCTTACCCCCGAACCTGTTTTTTATTTCTGCACTTTAAAAATGACCATTTTAGTATCTGGCACTCAGAGTAAATCTGTGTCACTTCTAACTATTTGACCTTCTGTCCTCATAGATCCAGCCTGCTGCCCACAGTGACCCTCCTGGTAAACCAGCATAAATTTGCAGACTAAGATTTCTGTAACTATAAAGTGTGAGCATGATATTGCTAGGAGATCTGTAATGCAGACCTGAATCAAAGGACAGACTTCAAATAGAGCAGATAAGTTCAGCAGATTGAATGAATTAAATTTCTGATTTAATTAGTGGAAATCTGTGAAATGGGCATCAGGAAGGTATTGGTCCTGTGATATGTCCTGCAGGCTTGCCAGAATTGTTCATCCTGATTTAAAAGTCAAATGATTTTTTAAAACTATTAAATCCATTCTACAGCATAGCCTTGATTCAAGAAAAACTCTGAAATACACGTGTTTTAAATATTGTCTGTGATTTTTCATAAGTATACCTTAAAAGAAAAAAGAGTGTTTTAAACTAATGCCATTCTGAAAAGGGCTCCTGTGGTTGCCAGGCAGCTAAAAGATAGTACTGTGCTTTCAGGGGGGACAGAATTGCTCTTTTTATTGGTGAAGACTGGAAGTCAGAGGTGTCAGCCTGCTTGGAAGTGTAAATGCAAACCCCAGCAAAACCTTCTGGCTGTGCTCCAGTAGCGGTGCCAAACTCCTTGGTCTCTGAATGTATTAAGGCATTTCATTTTATGATTAGCAGTAGCAGCCCAGCTCTGAACACAGGAATGCACAGTGAAGTCAGAGCAGACTTCTGCTCTACGAGCACAAGCGAGTGTCATGTTGAGAGGCACAAATCCCCCCTAACTGCTGATAGCCATCTTGCTTATAGTGCACTTCAGAAAACAAGCAGCACAAGGAAGGTATTTTCTTTTTGCCAATCCTTTCAAACTGGAGCGGATCTGCAAAACAGGGCACAGATGGCAGCAGAATAGTGGCTTAGATGCAAACCATCCATTGAGGCAAGTGGTACTTTTCCATCTCTGACTAGTAGCTTTGAATCTTCTTTCTTTTTTTATAGTTTGTTTTGGAGACACACTTCAAATATACAAGAAATATCAGAAATTGAAAATCATAGAGATTTAAAAGAATTTGGATTTGGAGAGAATTAAAATTATAAAAACATAGAGTGAAAGAAAAATAACTTATCTGTACACACCTATATTTATACATCTGCAGTAATTTCTCATCAACAGTTTCTTAGTTTAGATTTTCTATTTAATCAGCAGCAAGTTAGTAGCTTTGGAGAAACTGACACAACAAACTAGATAGAACTCTTTAAAGTAGCTAAATAATTATACAGCCTTAAATTCATTCTGGCAATATTCAGACAAAAAAAAAAAAGTGGTCCAGATATGTGATAGATTATGCATTGAAACTGCAAGTACTACTGGATTACAATTTGCTGACAATATTTGGTATCATATTGAAAAAATGCATTCATACACATCTTAGCGTTTTATTCTGTTGGTGATTTTAAAAGAGGTCTCTTATCTCACAGTTGCTGCATCCAGAGTTTTTTAAAGTTGTATGAGTTGGGTATAATGTGTTTTTCAATGTGCCATCAGTATGAAGGTGCAGAGTTCCTAATGTAAGCAATTCTGAATCTTTTGGAAGTTTTAATCCAGGGTTAAAATTGTAATTTTAATCATGAGGCTCCTCCTTACATCAAAGTCAGAAGCAAGAATTGTGTTCTCTATGGTTTTGGGCTTGTTGGTTAGCTCCTTTTTCTGATTCTCTTCTTTTGCTAGTTGCATTTGAAGTTAGAAGAAAAGAAAGCATGAAGCAGACTGAAGCCTGCAGGCTGTCAGGTAGCAGCTGATTGCTTCCTTATCTATTTCTCAGCAGATCAAAGTGAGAGTGAGCAGTAAAGATACCAACCACCTCTAATACCTATTCACAATTGGAGTCTAAGTTGGGTGCTTGGAACTGCTGCATGGAGCGATCTCCTGCCTTTCTGTTTGTATGGAAAGAGTCCATGGTAATGTTTCCGTGGTGGAGCCCTTTGTTTAGGTGCCTGAAGATTGTATAAATACCTCCTGCAACATCAAGACCCACTCCTACTACAGATGGGGAGAATGAGGCTAGTCACATTCACATCATTTTAGAGATATTGCTCTCGTCAGCAAAGGTGCCTTGAGAGTTCCTACAGGATAGGTGAGTCCATGTGCTCTGTGGGAGTCCCACCTTCATGTCTGGTCTCTTTGCTTCAGTTTAGTAACAGTCTATGCTCTGCTTAGTGGATTGGCCTTTGATCACTGAAAAACCCTGGCACAGCCTAATCTGTGGAGTCATGGCACAGTCTGCCACTGAATTTTAGGGTTAGGAGGGCATAGCTATTTCCCATACGAAGGGTCGTTTTAGGACACTGTTGTTGCTGCAAGGGGAGATGCTTGGTTTGGGGCCTGTCAGATCTAATGGTGTTTCATTAGGGACACACATGGATATCTCAGTTCAGGAGATACCTCGGGTCTCAGTACACTGTCAGTGCAGTTTTCTCCTGGTCTGGAGAGCACAACAGCTCTTGGTGACAGGAGATGCCAGAATATGATGTTTGCTTTCCTCCAGTTCTGCTTGAAGGTGTGATTTGCAATGCTGCAAAGAGGTTTCTGCCCTGCAAGAAGCCCCTGGGAAAGCAGAGTTTGCTGTTATTCTTGTGAGGAGCCTTTTTTTCAAAATTTTCAGGCGTGGCTGCTCTTGACCTGGGAAAGGGGAGTGGGGGCAGAATAGAAATCATGCAGAACACATGTTCTGCAGCATCAGCAACAGATGAGGGAGGATTTGATTTTGGCTGCAGGGAAGCCAAGTCAGAACTAAGCTGTCAGTATGTTGCATATGAAAAGTGTTCTATTGGGGCAGTTACCCAGAGCTCAGTTCTGTTGTGATATGACCATGATTACAGATATTAAATATCATTTTATGATGGCAGATTACTAAGCATATGTATTGGAACTGATGCCTTACGTGTTTCATACACTACTGCTAAGGCCAGACCCAAAGTTGCTTGAATCAGCTGAGAAGTTCTCATGGATTCCAGACAGTTTTGGATGTCAGAATCCATGCTTCATTAATGCATTCTGGGATGTTGGGAATTTTCCAAAAGGTTTTCAAGTGTTTTATTTTATTTTTAATTTATTTATTTTAGTCTTTTCCACATTTTTTAATGTACATAACTGACATTATGCAATTAGAATAAAATCTTCTGGAGGTAAGATTATGCAGAGCATTGTAACATACGGCAGTGCCTGTTTTTCCATGGTAATAATAATGCTACAGAAAAGGGAATGCTTCTGTTCAAATTCCTCCCACCTTAAATTTTCCAACAGTTCTCTGTTGGATAAAGGTATTTAGAACTGTGCTCTAAATATCTTCCTAATGCTTTGGATTTGAATTCAGAAGAGATGAGTGTTGTTTTACCATCTGATCCTTTAGTAAATATATGACCTCTGGGCCTCTTCCTCTTGTTGATTTCTTTCTTCAGGTTATTAAAAGGTGATGTGTCAAAATTATCTGGTACTTCTTCAGTGTCTCTTCTTCAGTAGTAAGAACTGAAACAGCACAAGCATTAGTACTGTCCTAAATTTGAGAAAAATATAGGTTATTGAGATACCTATCTAAAGAAAGAGAGTGAAAGCAGATCAGTTTAAAGAGAGGTAATGACACTTGTACCTTGCGGTCTTAGTGCAACATCTAACAACCCTCATTCCCTTTGTGCTGCTTTAGAACAATCTGTTATTTAGTAATACAGCTTTTATGCTTCAGTGAGCCAGGGTCAGCTGTTGTGCACTGAACATGTCAAAGGGGGATGGACCATGACACAGGGCTATTGTTTGCCGCTCTGTGGGAGACTGATGCAGCACCCGGCTCTGAAACAGTGTTGGGTAGTTCAGATTAAAAGAGTGCCAGTGCTGTCTGGCGGGGGAGAAAGGGACCGATCTGGCTTAGTCCTGACTGTGCTGTTCAGTGAGTTTCCAGGGGTCCTTGCTGGGCCTGGTCACTCCCTTCGCCCATCGGAGGAGTCTGCAGGACTGGAGACTGCTAGGGAGCACGACTTTCACCTGCTTGGTCTAATGCTCCTCTCTTTCCCCCATAAAAATGTTCAACTAAAATGGTATGAATCTCTTCTGCACAGGCCTATGCCAAAATCCATTGAATCCTTTTAGGGGAACATTGACCAAGTTGTGCTCTTTGAAAGCACATAGTGGGAGCATCTCAGCCTGACTGGTGACTCCTAGGGCATGCAGTTGTTCTCAGGGTCTGTGACATTACCTTCTCTGCCTCTGTCTCTGGGTGACTTGAAGTCAAGGCATTGCAGTTTTCTGTTATGAAGAAGAAAGAAAGAAAAAAAGAAGAGCAACAGCACCTAATCCTTTCCCTCAGGAAGAAGTGTCTGGAGGAGGAACTCATGCATTAGTTGGAAAAAGATTGGCAGCCACTTTTCTGCTGAGATCCAGTGGTATTCCAAAATCCCCACTGAGGAGTGTCCACAGGAGAACAAGAGTAATTACGATGCTCATCCATATGATCAAGGAATGTCGTACACAGTGTCTGTTCATCACAAACAGATTAGCTTTAATTTTCTAGTCAGGATGACAGCACAGGCTATTCAACATCATTTTTGGGTTGCTAAACCTCAAAGAATCTATTTCTTTCTTTTTTTGATGTTATTGCCATGGAAACTGGCTAAATTGCAGGTCCAGATTACATCTTTACTGTTCACTCACTTTCATTTTGATCTGATGACATTCTTCAGGTGCCAGGAAGAGACAAAGAACAAATCAATAGTGTTCCTTGAAACAGAGTCACTCCTTTTGCTCTCCAGCCTCTACTACCTGAGTGTAGCCACTTGTGTTCTGTGTCCCAGGCCAAGAGACTTGAAACCTGAATATTTGTTACCTGCAGCCTCATTTCTGTGATAGCATTGCTCAGCCAAGCTGGAGAGGACAACTCAGCAGATTGCTTCCTCGTCTATTTCTCACACCTGTGCAAGTGGTAACACAGTGATGCACAGTGGAGCACAAATCTGGGAAATGTTTTGCAGATGCATTAAACTGTTGAAAACAGATATAATTAGGAGTCAAGGAGAATTGCTATTAAAAGTAGGTATCAGTGTCGAGAGTGGTGAAGGCTGTGTATGAGAATCCACATTATAAATACTTAAGGGAGAAACGTCTCTATACATGTCTGCATGTGATGGCCCGAACCGTAAGTGTTGCTCTTCTCATATTTTTGGGATTTGAGTACTATCTTGAGTGTGGGAGATCTCTAAATTTTTTTTTTTTGGCATTTTTATCAAGGTACCAGGTAAAGGTACCCTCTATTGTGACCTGGCCTGGATTCTTGGAGGTGGAACATAGGGACCGTACTTCTAGAGACCTGTTGCAAGCTTTTGCTTTAATCAAATGATAATGGTATTCTTTCTGATGAAATAGTCTTTATCCCCCTACAAATCCTGTAGGTTTGAAAGTGAATTTTAGGGAGAGGAAACTGAAATGAGTTATGTGTATTTTCTTTTAAGAGTTTGGAAAACCTGGACATGAACATATAAGTAGCCCCTAGGCAGCAGTAAAATTAGAAACTGGCACTTATTTAGCAAGTCCTAATATATGCAACTGACCTTGGTGACATTACAAGAGTAATCTTCACACAGATAGAATTTTTAATGGAGTATCTGTAATGCATTAGTCATTGATGCCTTTGCCTTGCATTAGGCATTCAGATCTTATGTCCGTTTTCCACTATACTTACACTGCAGCCAAGTTACAAGGGAAAAATCTGTTCTTCATTGCTGTATTATTTTATCTTTTGTAATACAGTTTAGTTTTGGAGATGCCTTTCAGTATAAAGTCTTTTATCCTGATAAACATTACTATGGATCAGAAAAAGTTGAGGGAAATGAGTTGCATGAGAAAGCAGCTTTGCATTAAAGTTTTTCATTCTTTTTGTATGCACAGGGTGTTGAGATTGATTCTTTTTCGTTCTGAAATGACAAGAGTGCAGCACATGCCCTTGTCTGTCTCTGCAGAGAGTGAGTTAACATTGGTAATAGAATGGGTGAATTTACTAAGGACAGGAGGTAGAATAATTACTTGGCTTTAATAGATCTATTTCTGAACTAATTCAGTAACTTGTTAGTTTATATGAGTGATTCTTTGGCAGAGATTGCTATTGTTGCAGAAAGACTTGTGTATATTGACCACAGCTGATTATATGGCTGGTTTTGGCTTAACCTGGTAATATTATGATCTCTATATCCTCAGAATTTGTATTCAGAAGAAATTAGGGGAGTTTTTAATTTTGACAGCTATAATTATCCAGCACGTCTTCATGAAGACTCGCTTGCTTAGTGAAGGAGCACTTTCCTTTGCTCTAGTCTCTGCTAATGAGAGCAATGCATAGTCTAGTATTCATAGTACAGGAAAAGGTGCTCAGGAGCCAGTCATGTGTTCCTGATTCTGTCACGGATTCAGGCAGTTTTCTTGCATATAAGATGTGGCTTCCTGAGTGTGAAAAAATAAAGTAAAATTAAGAGACAGGGAAGGAGCAGGCATTTTTGAAAATGTTGGCCTTGATATGTCAGTTTTTGCATTTCTAAATTGGAGGATTCTGAATATTTCACAAGGCTCTTTAAAGGCTCTGTGAGTGTTTGCAAGGTGTTTTAGAGCTGGTCGCATGGGAAACTGCAATGCAGTGCAAGGAGCAACATCTTCACTTCAGATGACGCGTCTGGAATGTTTGTGCTTTTGGTGATAGCCTCATCTGACAGCAGTCCATAAGAGATTGTCATAGATCTGATTTTCTCAGATGTATTGTTGCCCACTTCCCCAGGAATTTTATCAGGAGGAAAAGAAGAAGAGTTTGTTTCTTTGTCCCAGATGCCCTCAGAGTATGTCAGAGCTGGTATCAGTGTGCTATTTGTTTTCATATGCACTACGTGATGTTCCTGCCCAGAGCAGTGTTGTACAGGATGGATTACTGTCTGTCTCAGGAGTGTGGGAAGGGATAAACTCTTCAGTGGAGTTCATGGCAAGTTCTCAGTCTACCTTATAATAAAAACATAAATAAATTGTGCCTGCAGATTTTACAAATTGTTGTGAACCCATCAAAGTAAGTTAAAGAGTTAAAATTTTTCAGGAACAGGAAAAAAATCCCAACCCCATGTTTCGTTAATCAATATGTGACAGAAAATCCCGCTTCTTTCCTCTGTTTATCAATAATATGTAATTTTAGTAAATTGCCTGCCCTGTCTCAGTTTGACATACAAACCTTCTTTGACATACAGTGGCTGTTGCTTGTAACTGGAGGTTGAATGTACTACATAGAGCATGTAACTAAGGAGATGGGGTTTTGTTCATGCTTTCAGTTAATTCTGTGTGTTCTTTTTTTCCCTCCCCTTCGTGCTGCACGGCTGATTACCACCCTAGGACCTTGCAATGGGACACAGACCCCTCAGTGCTGCAACTCCAGTCTGACTCTGAACTTGGGTATATGTCAGCTCTTTTTGTTATCATTTCTTTGCAAGAATTATGTTGAAAATGCTTCGTAGTTAGCTGGTTGTATGTAATTTTCATTTGCTTTTTTGACTAAAAAGACCATAATTTAAGTTTACTTTTTTTAGTTTCATAAATAAGAAGCTTCAGCAAAGTCCTTGTGGAAAAAAACCCCAGCTATTTAAACAAGCTTGTGAAAAGATAAATGGCTATTTCTGTTGCCTGAAACACAATACAAATAACTATTTCATTTCAGATGAAATGTTATTATTGTGGCACATATGATCTTGTTTGTACCTGTTGATTCAGACTGTTCTCTGAATCATTTGCAAGATACTTTTTCCCGTGCTTTCTGCCCGCTATAGTTCTGCTGTTTCCACATGCAGTAACGATGTCCACTTTTCCCTTAGGAGCTGTGTATGTGTTTAAAATCGTGCACTATGATCATAGTCCAAGAATAAGTGCCATCTTAGTTGAGTTCAGGCCTATGAAACTTTTTAAAACTTGTAATGGAGCTAAAATTAGTATTTTTTAGTTTGGGATGGAACTTCTTTACCCCATACAAGTGAAAAAAAAAAAGTTAATTTAAATTATGTAGAAATGCTTGCCTGCAGAGGTATTTAGGATAACCTTTTCCTCTGAAAGGGTGGGTAGCAGTACCTCAAGTTCTTCAGAGCATGAGTTGTAGGTAAAAACATATTACTTTGCTGAAAAATTTGTTCTACCAATGAACTTAAAGGGTTGCCTGTTTTGAGTCTCCAGGCAAGTGTCTCGTGCACTTGTTCATGTGCTGCTTCATTCACCATTCTGTAAAAAAACCAACAGCTTCCCTTTAGCTGCTGAATGACAGTGCTCCCAGCTGCAGTTACGTGTGTTAGATCTATTCATCAGGAAAGATCCAGAGGGAAAGTATCCAGAGAGCTTTCTAAACAGAAATATTTCTCCATATCTAGGGCTCCTAGGAATGTTTGTAGTTCATATGAATGTGACTTCAAATAGGTCACACTTTTACAACTTTACCTGGGCTGTACCAAAAAGGTAATTTTTGAGCTATTTTAACTTACAGAAACCTTACAGAAATCCCAGCTGCTTTTTTTACAGAAGCTTGGATTAAAAGATGAGGACTCCTAGGAGCAAGGTTTCTCAAACAGCTGGGCAAAACTAGTTCCTTTAACTGACTCATGGAAAGATAACTCTGTATGTAGCTACAAGACTTCAGTCAATTACTAGCGGCCAGTGCAAAGACAGAAAACAAGCATGCCAGAGAGCAAATCCACAGGTATACATTTTAATGGAAGTCTTGTCCCTTTTGAAATAAAACTGTCTTGAAACCCAAGGCAGAGTTAAACTTTCCTCTGGTGTCCTGAGACTAAAAAAACCCCAACAAAACCAATGCAAAAGAAATCCTGCAGTCAGAAATTAAATGATGTGTGTCTCAAAACACTTCCAGCAGATACATCTTTCTTATGGTACCTGTGGACAGAAGAATCACTTTTAATGCATGGGTTTTAGTCACTATCCTCCTACTGACATTCCATTGGCAGTTTGGAAAGGAATCCTTCAAATCTTATGTGCTCTCTAAGATGAATATTCATTGAATTGATGAGATTTATGAGCACCTCAGATGAAAAATGGGGCTGGGAAAACAGTAGGCCATTTACTGTTGCCCTGAAAAGAACTAGAGGCTGGAATATTACAGCACATATTTGGTAGAGTCCAGATGTTGAAAGGATGCTCCAGTTGTCCCTGAGTGCTTGAGACCAAAGGCTAGGCCAACTTTTAGTAACATGAGAGCAATTAGAGGTGGCTTGACGTAGGCAAACATCAATAGACCACATTCCTTCAGATGAAGAAGGACCTCCCAGTGTTCACCAATAATTACAGGATATGGGTGGCACAAGGCATTTGTACAGGCACCAGCAATTACTGACTTGGAAGTGTTTTAGATGAAGAATTCCATGCATTGTCTCAGCACAGTGCCATGGGAAGTTGCTCACTTCTGGGACACAGTGGGCAAAGAGGTTCAATCCACCCAACTAGCAGTTAAATCCAGCTCTCCGTTAGGGTCATGTTCCCCATCCTCAGGCAGTCCAGGAGATATGGAGTGACCTCATGTGAAACTGTTCTAGAATTAGGTGAGGTTCTAATTAGGTCCAGATTAGACACATAATTAATTAGGGATTATACTTAACCAAGACCACTCTCAAGAGACTCTTTCAATGCAAAGGCTTAAGAACCTCAGTAAATGGAAACAGTAGCCTGGGGCAGCAGGGGACTGGTTGCATAGGGAAGTCAGACTGACCAAGTAGGCAACAGAGATTGCACATCTGGTGCTGAGGGAGGAAAAAGCACATGAGAGTTTGCTGGGGTGAGATAGTTATTAAAGATTGAATTCACACAGACCATAAGTTAAAGCAGTTACAAAATGTAAAACTACTAAAATTTTTGCTAGCTGAAGAAACTTTTCTGCCCCCACTAATGAGGTAGTTTTTTTGTAGTTTTTAGACAATTGTAGATTTTGTTCATATTGGCAAATATGAACAAAGTCAGAGATGGTTGTAAGGAGGGAGACTTGTTAATTTTTCTTCTTTGAAAAGAGGAAGGACTCAGAGCTACAACAACTGGTTCTGCTATAATGGTTTGTTACACAGTACAGCTGATTTGTACTGATTACCTGCTGAATCTAATTGCAGTCAGCTTAATAACCCAGGCAGTAAAATAGACTAGAAAAAAATATGGCTGATGCAGCTGAAAAGTTCAGTAGGTGTTATCCAATGATGCCAGTGTCCTTTTTAGACTCCCATTTCCTTTCAGACATCAATCTTAACTGAATACCTAAACCACTGTAAATTAATTAGATTAAAACCCCTGTGACTTCTGTTCTTCTGACAATCTGGAAAACGAAGAGGATATGGATAATGTGTAAGAATTTTCTGTTTTTCCAAATTGTTCTCTTCAGTAATGTGGCAAGATGAGAAACATTGTGTCCAGGACTTCATTTTCCCATAAATGCACAAGCATGCTCGCACTTGCTGATTTAGATAACTGGCCTTATTTAGTTAATTTTTTTATTGTGTTTGCATTATTTCTCTGCTGAAAATTGGCATTTTTTTCCAGTAAAACACTTCCAAGTAACCGTTTTTATATTCTTCACTCCCTGCAGACAGTCAATATTCAGGAATAAATATTCCTGAATAAATAATATTCAGGAAATAAACCAGTTTTTTCCTCTGCTGCTGAGTGAGCTGTGCACAACTAAAAGTGTTCATGACCATGCTCAGCTGCCTCTCTTCTTTTTCCCTTACCCACTTACAGTTAGTTTGCTTCACTGATTTATTTCAGATGGTTTCTTTAAAGTAAGGGAAGTAGACAAGATAGAAGGCTATACCTGCCCTGCTCCAGTTGTGTTTTAGCTCTCCTCCAGCCCTTGCATTAGGACTCTACTAATCATAAACCTACTTTAAAGCCACTATTAATGACTCCTGTGGAAGGGAGAATCTGCTTCTGTGTGGAAATTACATACTTTGCCAGTTAAAGACTCTGTTTATTCTCCCAGCTGAACATTTGGCAGTCTAATTTATCCTGGTTTAAACCCACTGTACCCTTTCCCCACCTGTGTATCCCTCAACTGAGGATGAACTCCTTTGAGCAGAGAGAACATCATAGTAATGATGGTATGAAAGAGAATTTTGTTGCATGTTAAGAGGGACACAAGCAGGCCATTTCTCTGTCCCCTTCACAGTCCCTCTCAGCAGCATGATCTAGAGGTTCAACAGCTGTACTTTATTACGGCAAATGGTTCCCAGGTTAATTTCCTTCACTGCAGTGAGGTACTTCTCATGCAAACTGTGTTGTGTTTCGTCTTAACAAACACCGAAGTATTTTTATCTTGTTCATAACAGCAAACTTTTGTTCCTGCTGCTGATTTACGTTTAACATGACTAACCTTTTGATGTCTTGTATTCCACCTTAGACGCAGACTGCACAAACTAGGGGTGTCAAAGATTACCCAGGTTGATTTCTTACCTCGGGAGGTGGTGTCATACTCCAAGGAGACGCAGACACCTCTGGCCACGCATCAATCTGAAGGTAAGATTTATGGTTTTTTTAAAAAACGTTTTAATAGAAAATTTGCATCTGAGTTAAAGAATGTAGTAAAAATTATAGTAAGTCATAACATAGCTTAGCATGTATTTTCTGCAAGCCAGGTATTGTTTATGTGATTAATGGCTGTTCTGATGAGAATAATTATAAAAATCACTTTAAATGCAGGTGGAACCAAACTACTTCTGGCTTACAATGGGTTGTGCTTAGATAGCAGTTTAATGGGAACATTTTAAAAAATAAATCATTATGAATATAATTAAAATTGTGCTTTATTCAATTTTTTTATGCTTTCTCAAGGAAGTTATAAATTCTGTGCTTTGTAAAGAGGCGGTGTTGGAAAGCTGCCCTCAGTTGTTTGGTCAGGGCAAATGTGTCCCCCTGCTGTAGGTTAAGCTTAGGGAAAAGTTGCAGCTTAGCTCCATATACTAAAACCACTTTGATGTGGACAGTCTTTCTTTCTCTCTGCTGGCATCATGCTGGCATCTGTACTCATGGAGCTGTTTGGTGAATGTTTGTCTCTCTTGCTGATAAGTAAATACAGAGTGGCAGGGGGTTGCTGATCTGGCATTGCTGTACTGCAGAATGCTCATTGCAGGTCGGTGGTACCATTTAAACTGAATGCAAAACAGTGCATTAGCCCAATGTTATCTATGCACTGGAACAAAGCAGACAGAAGAGGAAAAACTCGTAGCAGTCTTGATAACAACTTTTGCTGTTTACTATGAAAGATCAAGAAAAATTCAACAACTGAGTAATTTTCTGCAGAAGATAGTGTAGAATTTTATCGGGCTTCATTCAGAGAAGAAAAATACTGAAGTAGGTTCAGAAGATGGTAGTGGTGGTAAATCTGTAAAAATATAATTTACTGTCAGGGAAAATAGAGTGACAGACGTAGCCAGTTGTGGTGGGTTTTTTTGCAACTGGGTTACTGGGTCTGTCTTAGGAAGCAGAAATAGAAACCACTGAGCTATATGATCAGATTCTACTTTTCTGGAGCACAGGTTTACTCTGGTTATCTGTGCCTTCAAACACAGACAGCCCTTTTGCCTGGATGATACTCCTTGAGCAGCATGTCCAGAGAGCTTTGCCTGCTCATTGGGAGAAGCCATCTCAGAAGCCTCCTTGAGTCAATCCAGCTCATCTTTGCTTGTCTCTCTGTGGGCTTCTGAAGCCTTGAGAAAATGGATTTTATCCCTGAGTCTTTGTCCTCTTTGCTTAAGACCGGTTGATGCTCAACCCTGGAGCATTATCATGAATTGATTGTTAGATCAGATGGAGAGGGTGTTCTTTCTCTCTGACACATGGCCTTTATCCAGTGCAAGACCTGTAGATATGGGGAATTTAAGACTTTGTGTTGGCCTCCCTCAGACCTATGATCCAGCACTCATGGGCTGACCTGCCTTTCTGAAAAGGACAGGCTCACTTAAGGAAGCATCTTCTTTCAGTAAGGTCTTGCTTTTTTCCTAAGGAGCTCTTTAACTATTACAAAATCCTTTTCTTGCTAGACAAGAGGACAATCTCCTACCCTTCAAGGAAAAAACCCCAAACAATAATAATGCCATGTGTGATACTATGGAGCCTGGCAGTCAGGACAAGGAGCAGAGAAGCAGTGTGGTTTGAATTGGTCCTCCCAGCATGGAGGAATGTCACTTGTTCCTCATTTGTGTGAAAGAAGATAAGTGCACACATAAAACAACATGCATTTAAAACTGCCTGGGCCAAACGTGTGATGGAAGAGGTCAAGTATGTGGGTTTGGTGACTGGATTTGTTTTTTTCCTATTCTTTGTTATCACAGCCAAGGAAAAAGCATCAACAATAGTGGTGTTTTACATACTGAAACACAAAGGAAATATCACCCAATTTCTTCCTTCAGATGTGTAAGGGAGAGAAAGTGTAACTCATATTTCCTTTCCAGTCTGCTGCTGGGGAATTCTCTGCATATAACTTGGATATGATTATGGCTGTGCATCAGTAGAGGAGATTCAGGAAAGTTTGGTTATTCCACTGAGAGGCTATTTACCTGGAAATTCTCTAGGGGGTAAATAAGCACTGTGATTGTGGTCTCCCAAGTCTGATGGAAATAAATTCTCAGGTTTCCAGTCTCCCAAGCCTCTTTATGAATGCTGAGCCCTTCATACTGTCAGTCTAAACATGAACAGAAGAGAGAGATTCCTCAGGAGAGCAGCTTATAGAAGTCTCTACACTATTTCTATGCATTCCTGTGATAAAATATGGCCATTTTCTTTTCAAGATAAATTGTTCAGCCATTACTGTGGTTATTGGCTCAGTTATTTAGCATCTGAAGCCTTAGAGTTTGAGAATAGAAAACAAGAAACTTATTTACTTGGATGAGTCTGACTTCAGCGTTTGGAATTCACTTTTCACTGCCTGCCTTAAATACTGGAAGTGTTAAAATGCAGAATTTTAGGATGAGATTGTCCCATGCTTGCTTCTTGTTTGGAAGACAACTAGTGAAGGGTACAGCTGGTTGGAAAGATGGGTGAAAAGAGGACTTTGACTCCATTCAAAGTTCTTGAGGTTTTTTGAAATATCCTCATCAGGTTTTCTGCATTTGCTTCTCCATAGAGCAAGAAAGAAACTCAGAGGTACTTTAAACCTACTGCTGTTCTGGAGCTCAGTGGATGTTCTTTGTGGTAATGCCCACCAAACCTTATAAAACTGGAAAAGGAAGGGTTCACTCTGGTAAATGTGGTGCCAGAGAGCCAGATGCTATGTTCACTGAAGTCTCAGCTTGTCAGCTGCTAATTTTAGAAGAAATAGTGTGGCATTATTCTTCACTGTATAAAAAACAGATTAACTCCTCTTTTCAGAACAGGTAATTTGCTTTATTTCAGAGAAATAATGACATGTCATTTCCCCCACCAACTGTATTATTTAGGGAGATATGTATATACATCATTCAATCCTTTGATCACAAGTACCTAATTCTTTTGCTTTATTTAGGTCACAGTCAGCTTCAGCCTTTTCTTTTCCTCCTTGCAGGATGACTTCAAAAACACACAGATCTTGGCTCTGGAGCCTGACAAAAAAATGTGCCCTTTACTTTCCTCCTCGTCCTGCTATAATTGAACTTGAATTCAGGTATTTGTAGGCATTGAGAGACATTTTACTAGTGCTGTTTTTTCCATTCTGGAGTTGATTAAGACCTAGACCTTGCCAAATATTTTTTGAGAGGTCTCTGGGGCACTTCCTTTATTGTGCAGAGGCTCTCACATCACCTCAGGAGTGGCAGCCCCATGTAGCCTTCGCTGGTTGGACCCTTCAAGGCACTGCAGACCTGCTGTTTGCCAGAGGTGCACCTAGGAGAAAACAGAAAGGGACCCATCCCTCTGCCCAGGATGGGTCCCTCACCACTGTGCAGCAGTGGACTGAGCTCTGTATGAATGCCTGCAATCCACCTTTTCAGACAGGAAAACAGCCTGCACATTCAGTCTGCTAGGTGCCTGCCTCATCTGCAGCTTACTGTTCTGCTCTTTAATGGGCCAGGAGGTAAAATCTCAGAGAAGGGAGATACTCCTGTGATCTGGGTCCCCTCAGAGCTGCAAGAAGGAGAAATTCTCTGAGCTTTCTGGCTTTGCTGTCCAGTGTCAGGGGTGTTGTTGTTCGTCTTTTGTGAAGTAGAAACTACTACATCAGTAAAATGAGATGTTCTCACATTCTGACTTGACAGACTGTCACTGCAAATAGGTTAGTCAGAAGTGCATTCCTAAAAGAGTAGGTCCTGTGTACAAGAGAAGATCTGACTTTCTAAAACAATGGAAGTCATGTGCACTTCATCAGTTTATCATCTTCAACAGATGTTTATTTATGGGAGGAAAACAAATGATCTGCCATACTTACCTCTTGAGCAGGGTAACCTCATCCTGCATCACAAATGTAGCCCAGTTCTAGCAAAGGACACAATGGAGACCTGTGATCCATCTGTTTATCTGGCTTTTTGAACACTAAGGGTATTTTGACTATGAGAGAAAAAAGAAAAATAAGTTTTCTACTGCATCTGGAAGTAGGCTGGAATGAAGTGGCAAAACGGAGGTGGAGCTCCAGAGGCTGGGTTGGGTTCTGCATGTGTCTGACAGTGTAATTCTCTGAAGTAAGGTTCCTGAAAGTTACCCTTTTTAAAGCAGTGAGGGAAGAGAGGGGGATTCTGCTCACAGTCAGGCTCATGAGACACATGAGCCTATCTGTGTGTGATACCAAATGTTAAATGCCTACTGTAGGGTGACCCAAAATTCTCTAGGTGCCACTGATTGCATTGACTAGTTCTTCACTGACAAACTTGGTAAGAGAGCACTTTATATAGCCATATTGATTTAGGTTTGTCGTTATTGAGTAAAGTGCATATGTCTAAAACAGTGATAAATTGGCATCATCTGAGGCCTGTGGGCTACTTTGAGTTTTGGTTATTGGATGGGAAGTTATCTGTGACTAGGACTGACAAACTCTAAGCAAGTCAGGCCTCTGGAATTTTATCATTTCCATGATAAAATCCATGGATAAACCTATTCATACTTTGATTGTCAAGGTCCAAGATTTCCAGTGAGGAGATCTCTCTCTGTACATGCTTTAGGATACTGTGCAGCAGACATAGCTCAGCAAACTCTGCTCCAGTCCTGCTGTGCCTTGCCGTGCCTGACTGTAGCTGAGCTCTGGCTTTGTGAATGCACACTGTACTTTGGAAAGGCCAGTCCTGGAACTAAGTGAGGTCATACTTGGGCTTTCCCATGGCCAGTCTGGCCACAGCTCGTGGATCAGAAGCTGGGGTTTAAGTTAAAGAGCTTACTTTGGCTTTTCCCTTAGAGAGAATTGTAAGCTCAGCTCCAGTCTGAACAGGACAGGTGTGGACCCAAGAGTAGCTTTGAACGCCTCATTTAATGGGAAATGCAGATGCACATTTGTGCACTACCATGCATGCAACGTATGTGTCAGGATACATGATAATGTGTGATGGAAACTGGACATAACTAGGGGGAAAGCAAAGACCTTCTGTTGAAAACAAAAGGAGGTGCTGAAAAGCGAAACTGGGATAGAAACCACTATTAAAAAGAGAAGATAATGGATGAATCAGTGTTAAAGCAGAGAGACTTTTTTAAAGAGACATAGCCTTAGGGTTTGTACTAACGGACACTAATTTTTAATAATGTTTTGTAACTTCGTAAAATACTATGCTCCATCCTAAGCGGTACCATGTATCACTAGGTATTCTTAGTTAGCTGTAAAACTCCAGTTTTCCTTTTCTTCTAAGACTGCAGTCCATCAGAGTTGTACTGTGAATCGCAATATCTGGCATAAGCATTCTGAAATCAAGAAGGCTTTGTTTGATTAAATCAACAAAGCTGAATTTGTACTGTTGTACCAGACTGTACAAGATTGGATGAGACTAGAATGAAGCGGTGCAAAGATTTGAGGCATTGCATTGTATAGCAGTCTTTCAATAATTCCTCTTTCTCCCTGTCACAACTGCATCACCTTTGCTAAATAACAAGGTTTTCAAGGTGGATTTTTAATTTTTTTTTTTTTAATTTAAATTTGACATAAAAATCTTTCAAAGGCATTCAGGCAGCGCCCTCTGGTGGTGCAGCGGTGAAGCGCCGCGCCTGAGGAATCCCCGGGAGGGATGCGGGGATGCTGGAGGGACCTGCGGAAAAACGCTCGCCTGAT
Source organism: Promerops cafer (assembly GCA_013398275.1). NCBI lineage: Eukaryota > Metazoa > Chordata > Aves > Passeriformes > Nectariniidae > Promerops > Promerops cafer. The sequence goes on from VZSE01009779.1 coordinate 2,040,132, forward strand.
CTTTTGTCTGAGGCAAGAATTATACTTAACAGAAGGTGCTTGAGTTGTATGACTGAGATGTATGAGTGAAAGTGCTGATGAAAGAAGTGGGAGAAGAGACCAAGGCATTACGTAGAAACAGGGTGGTGGGGGGGGAGAATATATCATTTAGAAACGTTAAAAACCTTGACAAATCAGTAATAGGTATTCAGGACAATGGTACAGTAGTGAAATAAGGTGCAAAGCCTTGTTATTGCCAACCCCTTCTTGAAGTGCAATTAGTAGAGTACAATTTGTTAAGATACATATATTCCAGAACAGCCCCAACAGGCAGCTACCAGGTGTGGTGGCTCTGTATTCCACTCCTCACAAGCTACAGACATTGGATGTATGCCTCTGAAAGCTTTCTTCACCCCCTGGCTCATGATAATTTTATGTGGTGCAGAATTAGAATAAAGACTTGGCTTTAGAAATGAGTTTCTCTGGTTTCTGTTGTGCAGAAAAATATATTTGACACTTGTAAGGATTTCTTCTTGGAGGAAGAATGAAGAGGCCACAGTCTGGTCATGGATACTTTGGTGTTTGACTGCAGAAAGGGACATCAAACTTCTTTTTTCCTAAAATATTTAACAGACTTGGGCTCAAACAGGATTTCTGCAAAACAGTCCCTGTCCATTTCTAAAAGGTTGCCTAACAGTATATTGATCAGCAGTCGTTGCTTCAGTATTTGTTCCCTTCCCTGTTTCTCCTTCAAGGTTTTCTGTAAAGACTTCTGGAAAAGGGCTTTTCTCAAGATGGTTCTCAGATAGTCTTACACAGAGAGCCCTTTTAATGCTAAACTGTTTTGAACAAGCAGATCTGACAGTTTATTAAGCATCAGTAATTCTCAGGGAATTATCTACTAAGAACTGGTTTAACAGAGAAGATTGCCTCTGGTCACACACAGTTGGAGGTCTGAAGAAGGAAAACTCTTTAGAGATCTTAGACTTTTTCTTGATAATTTCATTACACAAGGGATCAAGTAACTTGACTCTTTGCAGCTCCTCCACAATCTTAACAAAATTTTGGGCAGGTCTCCTGAAAATCAGGCACAAACACATAGGAGTTTCCTGCTCCAAAGTGTCCCTCACCTTCTGCAGACTCTGGTTTCTTTTGCACAAGGTACCTCTGCATTAAATGCAAGCCAAGAAAGTATATCTGGTAATTCTTTATGAGGGTGGGGAGAGAACAACAGACTTGTCACAGCTGAACTATGCCTTCTCTAAACCATTCAGGCAACAAAAGGTGAGGAAAAAAACAAAGCTTAACTGCCTTCTTGATGAAACAAGGAACCAGTTTTTGGCCAGTGCTGCCTTGGAGGGGACTGTTGTGCAGTTTTGTTCTGTGCATGGAAACAATACTGCCTCAGAGCCTTTGCAGCCATCATGGAGACAGACCATGCTGTACCACTCCTCCTTGACCTTCTCGATCCTAATGGGTGATCCTTGCTCTGTGCTTTTAAGTGGATCCCATCCTCCATCCAAGAGATGGGAAGCTTTTCTCTCCTAGAATAATCCAAAAAGCACTGTAGTCAGTCTCCTTGTGTGGAAACCAACCTGCTCCTTTAGTTGCAGTGGGAAATAATGTAATAATTGAATGAGATCCTGGTACATCTGGTGTCGCTTGATGGAAATCAGGAGAGCTGATGTTAAGAGCCCTGACCTCAGACTGCTTTAACTAGCTGCAAGTCATCTCACAGTGCCTTTGACCCATCTCTGTGTCCTGAAATCTGAAACTAGCAGTCACCCATGAATTCAGAGAGAAGCCCTGTAACACCTGTATGCAAATTGAATTCTTTGTTGACTGGAAATGAAAACCTTCCTCTAAGTCTTTCTTCTCTGCAAAAGATCTTGGCCTTGTTTTACACATGAACAACTGCTGTATTGAGCTGATTTGTTAAATGTTCCCCTCAAGCAACAAAATATTTCTAAACTTATTTGCAAATATATGACTATTAGTATGTTGCAACTTAGTTTTAACATGAGAACGAGGAAATTGTCCCACTAATGAAGAGCACCATGACTTCCCCAGTCAACAGTCAGTATAATGACAGTGGCCAGTTTTTCTCTATTTGCTGTTTTCACGTGTTCTTAGTTATCACTTTATGTATAATTTCAGCAGTGTTTGAATATTCTTTGAATTAGCAATGCGTATACATACTACAGTGCTCAAATGAGAAGGTTCACACCTGAAAATGTAAAAAGGGTGAAATTTGGGTTAACAGTGCTTCCAACAGAGCAATGAGGACCTGCCTTTTTTTTTATACAGAAACAAAGCATGCTTTTTCCTACCATTCCTGTAATTCCTTCTTTAGACTAATGGGCGATGCCTATTCAGTATATACAAGAAGACTAATACCCAGCACCTTCTATTATGTGTTTAGTAACCATTGGCAAATTCTGGCTTTGTAACATGGACCAATCTGCACTAGAATTTAAGACAAGATTAAGAAAAATGTGCATTGCAGAAGTAGCAGTTCTTAATCCTCAGTGCTCTAATTAGCACTTAGTCTTTCTAATCCTGTAAGTAGATACAAAATCAGGGCTGAAATAGACACAGGCCATAATGTGGAAAGGCTTTCATTAGTGATGTTAAAAAGATGTACAGAAAACTGCTTGGTTACTTCACACTTCTCAATTTGATCCTTGGCACTTGGACTCTGAGAGATGAAAAAGATTCACATGCCAAAATCCCCTCCTCTGTTTTAACCCACAGTACTAATGTACTGGGTCAAAAATTACGCAGCTGAAAATTCTCCTGTTCAGCACCTCTCTATCTTCCATTCTATAGCTGAGCCTCAGCCTAAGAAGCTGGCTAATTGTGCCCCTCTATAGTCTCCTTTAATTGGCTCATTTCCATCGGAGAGGCCACCTGCCTTGGATAGAGCGGTGTCAGCTGCTTGCCCTCAGACTAACTGGAGAGGGAGCCAAGTGCCTGGGCTGGGTAGAGTGAAGAATTTGGCACACCCCACATGACTGCCCGCCTTGAAGATGAATGAGCATGCACCCCAAGCTGGGTCTTTGTTCACCAGGTGTGTCCTCACATTTTGACCTGAGCACCTGGACAGAGCCCTCCAGTGGCACCCCAGGGCCCCCTTTTCCCTCCCAAGAGCTGTTCCAAGGTCATATAAAACCATGCTATATTTCGTATAATGGCAAACTGTAGATCTCATCTGTATATTATACTTGAGAATCCCTGCTCAAAGTCAGTAGTACCTGGATCCTTTCCAGAGGATCCTTTTGCTCGCTCACACACACAAGAGTTACTCTGAAAACTGAAGAAAGGATCTGGATGAAGAAACATTTAATGAAATGGATATGTCAGTAAAGTAAAAGTCTCAGCATGAATTCCCACTGGCCACTATTAATAGAAGATGGAATTCTCTTTTGCTGCACTACAATAGACTGTCTTCACAAATAATGTCACTTTTCAACCAGACCCTGGCTGTCACTTGCCCATCTATCTTATTTAAAATAAACTTAGCATGTATTCAGTCTGAGCCACAATTACTTCAGATGTATGTCCTAGCCATAAACCTCCAAAGCAGTACTCTCTCTTGCTGCAAGCTATTACCCTACTTAAAGCACACAGGAAGTGAAAACATAATCATTATTTTTCTGAAATGTGTTGAGCTTGAGCCACGAAGCTTCACACTTATTTTAAGTCTATAATTGCATGTTGTTGCTGTGGATACTCCTTTTGTTTCCTCACCCCAATTGTGTTGTGAAGTTTGCTGCATCCAAGCTCAGTATGGGTTCCGCTCCTCTGTGATTGGCACAAGCAGATCCCTGCACTTACGAATAGACTCACTGATCTCAGTAGCAGCTGCTGGGTTTTGAGGACTCTCAGAATTCACTGCTTGGTTTGGAGCTGAACTTCTTTGAAGGTCTTGCCCTAGCTGCACAACTGGAGAGTTTTTGAAATTTTAACCCTTAATCATGGTTGTTTCATGTTTTCTTTCTTGTCATCGCCACTCAGATGTTCACTCTTCCTCTCCTAGGCACCAGTTACTCAGCAACAACATGCTCAAAACAGCCACTCATCTGCTGTGAAATATACAAAGCACTAAAGATCTCGCTTGTGACTGCATGAAGAATTCTGTGTGCTGGTATTGCATCACAGATGGTGTGCAGGTTGAAAACACAGCATCTTACACAATGAGACAGCACAAACTCCTCCTGCATGTGTTTCACAGACTTCTTACCTGTGACATGAGATGTGCTGGGATTCAGGTGGGGGGATGATTGAGGCCAAAGGAGCTGAACCCAGCACAGTCTTGTGAGAAGGATATGGACCCTAGCCCAGACTGTCCTTCAGTCTGTGCCCAAGTTTCCAGACCAGTGGAACTAGATAATTTGGTCCAGATGTCTACTGGGTATGCTGTAACATGCTCACAGTTCGTACTGATCAGGAATAAGCATCTCATATAATCTGCCTTTTCTTCTTTGCTAGACTGGGTACTGCAGAAAGCTTGGGTTCAGGATTTCCAAGTAGGCAGAGTTCCTGAGAGTTAGGCATGTTTACATGCATTTTAGGGATGTAAGAGCTGCTGTTTAAGCAAAGATATAACAAATGTACATCTGGTTCTCATTTGCGCAGTCATGAAAAGGTGTCTAGTGAACAGTGAGCTTCCATTTTCAGGAATGCCATGGACAGAGGGTGGAGTGTGCAGGCACAAGTGCACCATGACACTGTGTGCTTGGCAAACATCTGTTCTGCCGTTCCTAGGTTGTAACAGGATGGAGGCAGAGAGTGAACAGGAGATGAATCTGGTCTCTCTTTTCTTTTATTGTCTCTCTAGTCTATGGACGGAACTGTGTTTAAAAGTTGCAAATACATTTATGTAGTTATTTAAGTATTTACTTATAGGTACAGCTATAGATAAAATGTTTACATAATTATTACCTAAGTATTACTAATCTATATTATATCTGTAGATTTACAGATACTTGTAGATACACACATAAAGCTGACCACAGCAAGATCTCACTGACTGCCAAGTGATACCCTGGTGCTCAGAGCAATGGTGTGAATCTCAGGAGTCTTATCTTCGTTACAGTCTATGTGTGTAATTCAGAGCAAGTCACAAACTGAGTTACAATCAACACAGAGACATAGGCCTGTCTCTTCATTTCCCCATAGCAGAGACCACAGAAAGCTTAAACATGAACTAAGTGAACTCACAACAGCCTAATTTACTAGGATTTTTAGCTGTCACAGAGCTGTCTGATCTGGCAGCATGACTAGTACTAGTACCCAAGCTAACCGGCTGCATCCTTGTTGAGATACTTCAGTAGTTCAGTGTAATCACATGCAATAGCTTTACCTTTAAGGGCCCGGCCTGTTTATGTAAATTTCCATACTCAAAAGAGTGAGACAGAACCTCCCAGAGGGTAATTTACCCTATCTACTGTATTTATCATAACACTGCAAAAATTATCTCTTTGTGCCTTTCTCCATTGCTTACAGGACTTAGCCAATACATTCAAATTATAACCTTCATTTTTAGATGATTGAGTTTAGGTAATTCCCACCACTTTGTGATGGGAATATGGGCAAGTGCATTATGAAGTATTTTACTGTCATCCCCTGAAACAGTTTTGGAACTACTGTTATTGCTATTTCTTTTCTTGAGCTCCTTCATCTCTTAGCTATTCCCCTTCGAAGTTGCTTCTTGGGCCTCTGTGAAAGAAAAGTGAAAAAGCAGGCATCTTATTTTCCTCTGAAACCTGTGTAATTGAGGACAGCACTTTCCCAGCTGATTAAGGCAATAGGATAGAGGAAAAAATAGAAAAATTACTTTGCTCTTTTGTATCTTCAATTAAGCAGTGTTTTCATACTCTTCAGAGGACTTTACTGTGTAGACTAAATGCTACACTTTATGTGCTAACATTCATTTTGATACGTCGGTCTAGTTTGTTTATTGTGTAGTTCCTCAAATGCATGTTTCTGTCCCTTTTTGCTCAAAGATTTTGTTGTACAGTAAAGCCCATCAAATTCCTTTCCCCAAAGAGTGCTGAGCATCAAGTAGACACATATCTAGATCTAGAAATTACAGAACCGTGACTGTGGAATGGACAAAACCACGACTTTGTTTACTGAGGTGTAGGATGGGAAATACATGCTTTCATCTCTTCTTTCATCACTTTCAACCGTATCACACAGGTTGTCAGACTGTTCACTTGACCTGATATTTCTTGTAATTGGAGTGTCTTGATGAACTATGAAAAATGAATACCCGACCCTTAGGTATTCGCGATGCAGTGAGGATGTTTTCAGATCTAATTACTGAATTAGTTAGTACTAGTTTGCGATGATCCTTAATGAATCTGGATTAGAAAAGGTTAGTAAAAGTACCTTTTCTGTTTCACAGTTCATCAGCTTGAGATAATTTAGTAACAAAGGCTCATGTTGCAATCAGGGAAAAGACTCCCACTGACTAAAATGGGACCTGGACTGGGACCAAGTTAAGTGCTTGCCATGAGCCTAAATAGCTGACATTGTCACTGACTCATTATGTGAAGCCCTTCAGTACATTGTAGAATCATTTTATTTGTATTTGATTAAATACGAAAGTATTTTGCTAGGCTTTCCAGCTTTGAAAAACAAAGTCATTTACATAAGAGCCAGGCAACCAAATAGCTATCCTCTTTTGCCCTGGTTAGCAGGTTTAATCCTGCAAATATTTATGCATGTTCTGTGCTCATCATTAGTCCTCTTACATATTTAATTGTCTGATATCAGGCATGTATGTGTTTGCAAGAGGCAATCTGGTGCTGTAACTTTAATTTGTTGTATCCCATTTTGCTGATGGACTGCAAGCTCTGAAGGGCAGGAAATGTGTTTAACTTTCATACTTACCAGTACAGAATATAGAAAACATGCTATAAAGAAATACTGATTATGAAAATGTGTTGATATATAATAGAATAGTTTGGGTTGGAAGGGACCTTTAAACGTCATTTAGACCAACCCCCCTGCAATGGGATATCTTCAATTAGGTCAGGGTGCTTTGAACTCTGTGCAACCTGACCTTGAATGGTTCCAGGGATGGGGCATCTGCCCCCTCTCTGGGCAACCTGCACCAGTGTTTTACCACTCTCGTTGTAAAAAAAAATTTCCTTATATCTTTTATTGCAATGGGCCCTACTAAATATATGTATTTATTGTATATGTGTGTGTGTGTGTGTGTGTGTGTGTGTGTGTGTTTTAAGGGGAAAATATGCTTCTTCCCTGTATTCCAGGTTGATTCACTTTTGCAACTGCTAAAAATGTGCATTTTATTATTAGCAACTTTTATCAATCCAATGAACAATAGAAACAGCAACTCTGCTCCAATACTGGCCACATCTTGCAATAATTTATAAATATCCCATATTAAAAATAATACAGTTACTCAAACTTTTTCAGAATGTCCCAGGGTAAGCAAATGCTTTTGTATTATTATTAGTTTTGACAAACCTGATTGTGTGCTGGCCATTGTTAAGGGTTCTATCTGCCTCCAAACACAGTGAGAGACAAAGAATTTTTAATGAATTTAATTAGAACTTTATGTGGTTTATGGTGTTCACCTCCAGCTGGTGTGCCATTCTTCTCTGTTGAATGAAGTTTCCTCTAATGCATAATGATGTGTTTTATAAGAGGGATGTTTGAACCCCCTTCCTAGTAGCCCTGAGGTAGTTTCCATGGTATGACACAGTGGTGAAGCTTTTAAAAGCAAGTCTCTTACACTTAAGCGAATTATTTATATGGTTAAATGCACAGGCATGAATGCATAGATATGAATCTTAAAATAAATTTAAGAATCTTTTCTTTCCCCTTAAAACAGTCCTTGTGGGCTTTTATGACCCATGCTGCCGAGCATTTGTCTGTACAAATGGCACACTGACATGAAAGGGTCTTGTTATTTGACTGCTTCTGTTGGGGGTAGAAAGTTGAATGATGTGCTCTCCTTTGGTGAACACACTGACATCTGTACCAGGCACAAGGTCCTGATATTGATGGGCACTCCTAGTGCTGCTGTAAGAAAAATGAACAATAACATGCAGATAGCCTTGTTAGCAAATGTTTCAGTGCATTTTATGAGACATGCTGAGACACTGCAGCAAGCTGGGTCATTCCCATGGCTGGTTAAGAGTTAGTGGAGTTTGAGTCTTCTGAATCTCTTGTGTGTTAGGGCTTTCACTCAGGGTCTCTAAAATGGACAGTGACCTGTGTCCTTTTCCTGCAAGCTGTCAGTCAGTATTTCTTCTGTCGAGAAGTAAGCTCTTGCTAAAAGAGTTAGGCTCCTCATTTGTTTTAAGGACTTTCTTTTCAAGATCTTGAGTCTGGGTGTGGCCAGACTGAAACATAGAGCTGTATTTTTGTGGTTCTTTGGATGGTGAGATCTCAGTTGTGCAAGAATCTTTAACAAGTTCCTCAGGGAAGGAACGAATGAAGCAAGATGTCTTGGACCAGAGGAATAGGACTTAGGAACAACTCACATCTCTACAGGGAGTAGCATGATCCCTGGAGAAGTGTCTGCCACGGAGGCTACAGACTTCCAGTGGTTTTGCAGAGACTGGAAAACTGAGACGAATGTTGAAAGGCATCTTCATAAATAATGTGTCTTATTCTAATAGTTGTGAGGAATTGGATAGGAAACTGGTTACAAAATCACCACATACCAGCATCACCCTTTTATATCATTGATCAACTCACTGGGGTTGGGAGAGTCTTTTATACGATCTCATTGGAAGGTGACTAAAAGAGGAAGCTTTCCAGGAGTATCAGTGTATCAGCTGGAAAACAAATACTTAGTGGTTACCTGGAGATGACACTATTCTCTTAGGAGGGGGATCTCAGTGTTGAATCCACCTGTGATCTTTAACACAGTTTTCTAAGGTTTAGCCAATAGTAATAACAGCAGTAAATCACCGTATCTGTTTTTCCCTAACTGAAGAAACAAAATTCTACTGGAGAGGACTGGTCACAAGCTAAATCAGAAAAATTCTTTGGAGAAAATGCTGAAAAATGTGACATTTGGCACTTGGTGGAATGACAAAAAGCTGAAGAGATGAAGGAGCATCAAAAGCTGAAGAATACTTGCTGGTGATGGGCATGAAAAAGAAAGCATGATGAACAAAAAAGAAGGTGGATAAATACTAGATTGTAAAGAGTGAAGAAATGGAAAGGAATTAAATGAAGAAATAATTAGAAGAAAGTAGAGGAGGTCCTGAAAACCACAAAGACATAGTTGTATTTGCCTCAGAAATGCAGAAGATGCTCCTGCAGGTAACAAAAGGAAAGGATATGAGGGGCTGACTGTCCTACATGGGAAAAAATCTGACCACAGACTAATGAGTCATCTTGTTGCATTGCTCCTGATTCCAGACGCTCTGACTGCAGTCTCCAGTGAAGCTTTGTTCGTTAGAGCAAATGAAATAAACTTGTTCTGATAAGCTGCAAAGTACCCTTCAGGGAGGTAGAGCTTCTGTCAGTTAACACAGGGAGCTCTTGGACTAAAAGTACCAGCAGCTGTGTGTCATGTTCTGTCCCTGGGGGTCTGTTGTCAGCTGGTGGACTAGATTCTGTGCAGTGTAAACCAGAACAACTTCTACTTAGTGTGAGCATAAAGGTGGCAGTCTCAGAACTGCCACCCTCTGCATTGTGGTGTGGAAGTTTCTCTGGGCATAAGGCAGAGCCACGTGAAGGGAAGATCACACAGCTGTAACAATGAATAATTTTGTCATACATCATGGTGGTATGCACTTCAGTATGCAGTATCAGTCACGACATCAAAGGCGCTGTAGCTCACCTCCTGGTCAATCAGTGCTGCTCTTTGACTTTGGTTAATGATGTCAAGTGGTTAAGCTGTTAGGCACCAGTGTGTATTCCTGTGGTCTCCAGCTCTAAAACAACATGATGTTTAACTAGTACCCTTTGTTCCTGGAGTTACTTTTGATACCCAGTTTTGGGAACAAAGTAAAAGAAACCTGAGAAGGACTAAAGCTTGGGACTACAAGGGCTGAGTTGTGGACACCCATGACACACTGTTAGTGTTTCATCAGTCTGTGAACACTGACAGTCTGACAGTGAACCAGTGGGTCCTTTGAAGCAGAAAGGCAGGGCCCTAAGAAAGTTTAGGAGTCCAGGTGCTGGTTGTAGTCTTACTGTTAAAAAACAGAGAAGAAATCAAGCAGGAAAGAAGTCAAATGACTGAAACCAAAGGGTTTTTTTTCCCATGGTTTGTAGATAACGTTGCACAAAGTGGCTAATTAACAAAGGAGGAAGATGCACAAGGATTTGAGGTTTTATTGGTTTTATTGGCATGTGAAACTGCCACAGAAACAGAGGCTTGAAGAATGATCTGAGGGTGAAAAAGGGAGCCTTTCTTAGCTCAGCTGAAGTGCAACACTGCCTGCCCCAGCCCTTATGCAGAACAAGAGCATTGTGGAAAATGGTGCTGATAAGAACATTTTGATAGAAGTCAGGGTAGCCAAGCACACATCCAAGGGTGTGTCATAGGACACTTGTCCTTCTGGGTACACTTCTAGGTGACCTAAGTGGGAAACTCCTGGATGGTTAAGGCCATTGCTGGATGTTGGAAGCAGGTTTGTGCACGTACATTCATAACTGTTGGCAGGACAATAGTGGAGAACAGAAACAGGAAATCTGTGCCACTTACTCTTTTGCCTGTTTGAGGTAGTTATTGAAGCACAGAGGGATTTTGAGCCAGAGTGGTCATTAGCAAGTAATTGTACATACCTGTCTGTATATACAAATCATAGAATCATGGAATTGTTAAGGTTGGAAAAAATCTCTAGGATCGTCAGGTCTAACCATCAACCCTGTAGCACCATCATGTTCACCATTAATCTGTGTGTACATAGACTGATGTCATTTTAGGGTGAAATAGGGTCGTTTTGATGAAAAATATGGACAATTAGTAAGATACACTGTGGATATCTTTAAGTGTTCTTTGGATTAGAAGCACTGATTCTGCCAGAATATAAAGAGCATCTTACAAAGATAAAAAATACTAGAAAAAGACAGACAAAAACAGTGGACATTTAATAAGTCTGCCTGTATTTTTCCTTGTCTCTGGCTTCAGGCCAGATTGTCCGTGCATGGAACATCCTTAAAATCATAAGCAAATTATACCATATTTTCTTCAGAAGAAATATGAGATTTGGCTCCTCTATCTCCCTTAAATGCTTCAAAATCCCTGGATCAAAGCCCAGGATTGGAATCTCTCGTGAGGAGAAATCTGAATATGGATAATTATGCAGGAAGCTATGAGCACTTTAATGTTTTAGCTTCTTTAACTATTTGAGTAGAAGTTAAAATGAAATAAAAAGATATATCATGTCTTATCTTGACAGGTTTTTTTTTCTTTGTTTTGGAATTCAATATTCACACTGTTTCCAAAGGCATAATGAAAAATTTTATGTAGAGTTAGTTTAAGTCTTTCCTCCAGTAGTCTTTATACTGAAAAGTATTCTCTTTGAAAAGCAAAACCTTATACAAAGCATGCCAGTATTGTGAAAATGACACACTTTTTGGTGACCTTTGCTATATCTGCATAAATATTTCTGTCACTTTCGATTATTTCTTTCTGCATTTTAGAAAGTACTCTAGAAAGTACTGTGCTATCTGTGTCCGTGTGAATAGCAAAACTCATGAACATTTCCTTTCCTGAGGGCAAACTTTTCTGTCTTATACTTTCCCACCCTGAAACGGTCTTCAGCTCTGAACCCTTTGTTAAAGAACACCTCTTGGTGATTTCAGTGAAGGGACAGCAGGAGTTATTTGAGCTAGGAAGCTGTACAGCAGAGGATATAATTCACTTGTGAGGGATATAAATCAGTTATCCACGTAGATATGAGTCAATCAGTGTTTGTCTGCTCAACACTTCTTTGGTCACTTGCCTTGAATGGCACTTGTCATGTCCTACTAACCTCCTGTAGATGTGTGTCATGAAGGCAGCAATAACAATTCCCTTCTTGCACTCTAGCAGAGAAATACTTGCTGAAGCCAATTACAAAATACCTGTTGATAAAACAGAGATCAAGATATTATTTCAGTGTTCTAAGTCCTCTGTATAGCTGGGCTGCTTTACAGCATTGTGCTAGACTATGAATCACATTTACATTAGCTTTAATGCCTTTCTCCATCCCAGTGCTGTATAAGACAGCTTCAGTGTACTTGAAAGTGAGGCCAGAACAATTTGCATCCATTTGAATGACTTTCCCTGAAGTGATAGCCATTTGAAGCATGATCCCTTAGAGGCACATTAGCAGTGTAGCCTGAGATCTTTGCCTACTGTCCACCCAAGTCCCACCATCCCATTCCCAGGCGAGCTTAGTTAGGTTCTGCCTGGCTACATTCCTGTGTAACCTGCTCTACGCGTGTCCCTGCCTTGGCAGGGGAGTTGGGCTGGATGATCTCCAGAGGTCCCTTCCAGCCCTCAGTGTTCTGTGACTGTGATTCTTTGATGAGAAATCTAGCCTAGAATTTGTTCATGTTACATGGTACTTCACAGGGAACATGGAAAAGCACCCATATAACTGAAGGAGGCTATTTGGTAGACTGAGCCTGCAACATACAGTAAGAACATCAACAAATGTCAGGCTTGGTAGCAGACTTCAGGCTTGCTCTCAGTGCACCATTGATTCATTGCAGTGGTTGCTGTTTACAACACGGATTAATGAAAAAAGGTAGTGCATGTACAATGATTAAAGTGCTGATTGTTCTGCAGCCTGAGGCTGACTCAGGAAAGGATGGTCTCTGCCTTGCTGCTGGGATCGCCTGCTTTACTGAGGTAGATGTGCATGTGGTCCATATCATTACTGGCGGCGAGTTCTGCAGTTGTTATAAATACGCTCAATTTGGGTCAGGATTTAAAAAAAAAAAAGCGGTCTCTGATTTGTTGTAATGATGGTGTGCTGTCTGCACTGTGTCATTTTCCTTACCCTTGTACTGGGGTAACATGCAATTAGAGACTGATGTCAGCCTGTAAAACTTTGGTGTAAAATTTTGGTTGCACCAAAATACCATACTTCTTAACAAAGCTGGCAGACGTCCTTTGGCAGCAGCTGCTTGCCATGTGATTTAAAACTTCCTGTCACTATAATTGATGTGTTTTTATTCTTTCCACTTCCTGAAGCCTGATCAGAATTAAAATTGCTGTTGGAATTTCCTGTCAAAGCAACTCATTTATTCGCCGAGCGCTGCACTGACAGTACTTTGATTGGACATTGCCTTCAGCTATTCTCAGGCAGAGAGATTGCTGTGAATTATGCTCCTTGCCCAGGTTTGACTTCCCTGCATGCCACATCTGCAAATATATACAGATTGTCCATCATGTGGTAACCTTGTCCTAATGAAAACTCCACATGTAAAATGTTAGATTTGAATATCAAACTTGACCACCTGCTGGGGCCCTGGCTTTTGTGTTTATTTAGGAAACCCCTGAATTCTTCAACTGATTGTCTAATTGTAACTTTCATGTTACCTACCAAAAAGAGCTCTGCTATATTTCTACACTGAGAATTTATGCTTCTTTTCATACTTCCTTTAGAAAAAGCTAATGTTTGTGTGGGTTTTTTCTTTAATTTTCTGCTTCAGTATGCTGCTTGCATTCCTTCCCAGAGGTGGCTGTGTTGTGCTGCCATGTGGCAGTTCTCAGATGTTACTGCAGAGTTTGTGTAGGGTGAAAGATACAAGTTGTCATTATTTGCAGCATGAGAGCAATGAGGTGGTAGCTCTGTCCATTGGTAGAATAAACTTAAATTTACTGTTGGATGAATCGTTCAGTTGCCCCATTTGTAACTTTGTTTTCCTGTTAGAGCTGCTTAGAGAATTGCAGGTTATTTTGGGAAGCTGAATAATGGGTAAGTATTGGATTGTTCTTCAGTTATAGCTGACACAAAGTTATTGTCACATCAGAGTAGAATAGCTATAATGATGCTTACTTAACTGCCTTTGTAAAGTGTTTTGATAACCTAGGCTGAAAGGTACTTACAATCCTGTGAACTGTTACTATTATTCTTAGAAGCGATATATTATTTTTAAAGTTCTAAACTACATTATTTTGAGGATATATAGTGGGCATCTAAATATTCACGTGCAGGCTCTTTCCCTTGACCAAACTGAGTGCCAAATACTCTTCCAGTATTTTAAGGAAATGTCCATGACTGCTTTGGCTGGTAGTTGTGGTATGAAAGTGGCTGTCTTTGATTCGCTCTCTACCTGCAGCTGACCTCCCACCAGACCCTGGTGTAAGCTGCTGTTGCATATTTATTAAATCTACCATTTCTCCTACACAAAAACAAAGAAGCAACAACAACAACAACAACAAAATCCAAACAGAACCTTTTTTTTCCAAATAGTTGCCCTAAGAATACACTTGCCTTATATTCACCATGGGTTTTTTTTGTGGTCAGGAACTTGGACTTTTTACTTAACACACAAGCAAGTAAACAGCATGCCCCCTTCAAGCCTTTGCAGTTCCTCTGTAGGAATAGAAGAGTGTCCCTGGGCTTTCCAGCTGAAAAAATGGGAATGCGGATGCAGGTGTTTTATGGTGATGGGAGAGGACAGTTAAAAGGAGGGAGCTGTGAAAGAGAGTCGGGTTCAGAGGAACAGAGGTTCAAGGATGGACTGTAGGGGAGCAAAGGAAGGGCCTTGCTTTAAAGACTGGTGCCTAATTCCACTTCACAGGCAAAATGTTGGGTCTTCTTTGTATTCAGGGTCACTCTGCATTTAGATAAATATGCTATATAGGAGAAAATATTGACTAATGGTTTTGAAAGAAGATGGAAAAAAAAAAAGATAAAAAGTCTGTAAGGGAAATGTCCAGCTGTGGTAGGCAGGAGCATTGGCAGGACCGTGAAGTTTCACTGACCAAGTGATATAATCAGAAAACTGGAAAAATAGTAATTTTGTGAAGGAAAGCAAAAGTGAAATCCTATTTGGAAAATAAAATTGGCTCTTACTCTGAAGGTCAGGATAAGGGTATGACTGCTAATGACTCATTTTAGTTCAGAATTTAAGGAAGACTCAAGCTATTCAAAGTTGCTCCTCTGGACAGGGCTGGCTGGACGAAACCTGTCAGTAAAGGGAGGATTACAGGGATCTACATACATGGATCTTGAGACATGGCAGCTGGAGCTCCACTGGCCAGTCCTTAACAGCAGAGGTAGAGCCAGGACAGCTGATCATAGTGGAGGGAAACATCACATGTAAAGAGTTTCCCCAGGTCACTTACCCTAAGTAGACACCAGTTTCTCTTTGGGAAGTTACAGAGATGAGGCTGCACGTTGCAACATGTCCAACAGAAGTGGCTCAAAGTGAGTCCCCTGGCTCTGGGCTGGACTCCTGCCTGCAGTGCACGGCAAGAGGGGAGCATGGGCAGACTTCTGAAAAGGAAGGGAAAGGATAGTCAAAGTGAGTTCAGTTCTCCTGATGTGGGTTGTGTTTGTTTTTTTTTTTTTCAGGAGAGAGGCCAGGATAAAGAGAGAAGTATAATAAAAAAAACACAAACAAATACACTCAGTGTGCTGCTACTTCAGCTGCCACGTCAGCCCAGCTGTAAAAGCCCAGTGTAGGAAGAAGCCAAACCAACAGTGCTGAAGGCTCCAGGAAAGACATAATGCTGACACAACAGTATCTGAGTTCCCAACTGATTTCAGTCACTAGATAAATATCAGTTTCAACCCTAAATGATATTCTCAAGTGATTGTCCAATGCCCAGTTGGGCTGGATCGGTGTTCCTCTGGAACTAGTTCAGGCCAACTTTAACTGCTTGGGAGTGCGTGGCCAAGAGCAGACTTATGTGCTGGAGCCTGAAATGCCATTAAACAGGCTGTAGTCGAGCGGACAAAATGCCTTGTGTGTTTAGTCTAATACACCATGGGACTTGTTTGCTACAGTTACAGTATTAAAGCTGTAATTATAGCCAGTGAACCGCAGATGTACTGTAGCCACAGGGTTTAAATGGCGTGTTACTGCAGCAGAAAGCACCCCCAGTAGGTTATAAGTTCAAAGGGTCATTTTCCCCTCTCTGTTTAATCAGACACTCAAGCTTACAGACTTCTTAGTGGTCATCATCAGGTATTGAACATCTCAACCTGTTTTATGTAGGTCCCTTTGGTTTGTTTTTGGTTTTTTGTTTCTGTTTCAGAAGAAAGATGATAGCTTAATGCTTGCATATGACCATGCAGTCAGTATTTAGTGCACGGTGCAAACAGAATACCATTTTTATGATGTGCTGGTTAGATAGAAGTATGCCACCCTGCAGCAATATTGGGATGCAGTTCTCAGTCAATAATGATGTTGATGCTTCGTACTTGAGTCGAGACTGAAAATCTCAACAGAAAATGTGGATTTTGGCATAGGAAAGAACAGAGAATAATCTCTTTGAGACAATGCAAGTACAATACATTTGAAGATGGTATTAAAACATGCTCTTTTATTAATTATTAAAACACAGGTTAAGGGTTTCTAACCTTGTTAGCCATTGCATGCTGGCAGTCTTTATGGCACTGGTCTGAACATGAACCCACACGCCTTTTACTAACACATATAGGTGTCAAGTCTTGATTTGAAGTGACTGAAGAAAAATGTCAAAAGTCATATACTTTTTCCTCCTTGTGCTTGACAGACAAAATTTCATATTGAACATAAAAGAGATGATAGCTGAATATTGACTTTCCATTTTAGCAGTGAGCATAACAATTTTTTTTTCTGATTAAGCAGGACTGTAATGGTTACCATGTAGGAAAATATAGGTAATATTAAACTGAAATATGTCTGTCTAGGGATCCATTCATTTCCCCAAAATAGCTAGTTTCTATTTATATATGAATGTCTGTATGTTTATATAAATTTAAATGCCCCATTTGCTACACTGGTTTTAGCTTCTTGTTAGCATCACTTCTTGTTAGCATGATGTTCTACAGCACAAGGCAGCTGGAAAAGTGAAACATGTGTTCAAGAATTTATGCAGTGTCTTTCTTTCATTAAGAGAACTAACAATTATAGGTGCATATTATAAGTTAGCAGTGCTAAGCAGTATGTTATAGCCATGTCTGACAGACATGTTGTTTACATTCATATTTTATATTGGTGAAACTGTAGCTTTTTTATCAAGATGACATTTTTCAAATGCAATATTTATACCTCTTCTTCCATACAGAGGAAACGTAGTCGTCTAAAAACACGTTATGTTTTCAATCCACTTGTCTCCTTTTCAGTTAGAAAATATTTCCAGTTATTTCCCCAGCAAAATACATAACTCAGCATATTCTCTATTCCAGGCCTTCTATTAATTGATGAGGGGAAAATTTCTCACCTCGTACTAACAATAACCCATCTTATTTTAATATGGCTGAAACCTCTGTGGGTGTGTGCAACCCTCTGTTCTTGCCCTTAGCATTTTCTTTGGGCTGCATGTACCATCATTTTGTATGTACTGTCTCTGACAGTGTCAGTGGGAATTGTTCACAGCCTACCTGTTTTTCCCACAGGAATATCCTTGCCTAAACTGCTTGAACTGTGATCTCTGTGATCCTCAGAGACAGCTAAAAATACAAGATCTTTTCTTACATACATATACCTCAGGGAGATGATGTGATTATGAGCTCCAAAGTCTAATTGCACTTCATGTGAAATGAATATATATGTGGCTTGAAAAGACATCTCTGACACGAAAGTAAACAAATAAACAAGTAGTTAGTTAATCCATCTGAATATTCTGTCCTTAAAGAAAGCTACCTTGCATACAGTACAATCTATTGTATTATACAATCAACAGTGCAATATACATGAGATATTTGGTAACATAAATGCCAGCCTGGATCAAATCTGAGATCCATCCAATATAGTACTTTTATTTTCAACAACATCCAGAATGAGCTATTTCAGAGAAATGTTTCAGCAGCTCAGAGTAGGCAGAGGTGGATAATTCCTCTGTCTTTTCATCACACTCAGAAAAGATCTTAGTAAATTGAGATTGCTTTAAATCCTGAAGCATAAGGTTTCATTTTTGTTCCCATACTCTTCCTTTAAGCATTAACTATTACAAGCCTGGATATTACTACTGTTTCAGTACATGCCTACACTCTCATAAGACCATAACCCCAGTTACATCCTGTCATAATGAGCTCCAAGGTCCAATTACGCCTTGTTTGAAAAAAGTTTTTCCTCCTTTCAAGTTTGAATTTGCTGCTGTTCAGTTGTACAGACTGTTCTCTTGTTCTTGTACAGTGCAATAGGAATTTCAAGCTATAGCTTAGCAGCTTTGTGTTGTAGATACACTAGTACCTGAAACATCCTTATCATAAGCTGGCTCTCCAAATATTACAAGCTTTTCTCTTATTCACCAGTGGATCAAATCCATATAGATAAAAGTAGGAAGAGACAAAACCCACCACTTGTAAAGATAGAGTAAGAATGCTAATGCCCAGCAGAGACTATTCACCAGCCCAGTGGTTATTTAGGGGGACTCTCCTAAAGTCCACAAGCACCTAGCAAAGACCTCAGTAGATGCTGTGTTTATTGTTGTCTGAGCCAGACCCTTCAAAGACCCCAACTGCAGCCTGATCCCTGAACACAGCATCTGTCTTACCCAGCTTGCTATGGAGTTCCTTGTTTCTGTTGGTTGCTGGAGTTGCCTGTGTAGTCAGGGACATCTCTAGAGAGCAGCAACATAAGAATCTAAGGTGGGATGAGCTGCCTTTAGGAAATGCCTATTTCAGCCTGTTGACCACATGGAAAGCCCGGATAGCTTGCTTAAACTGGGCTGAACTCAGGTAGGAGCAAACCCACTCGTGTCAGCAGGCAGCAGCTGTGGAGAGCACAGTGGGTCATTGGCCCACGAACACAGTCGGGTGTGACACATTGTCTGGCAGGCTCTGCAGCAGGCCAAGTGTTTGAAAGTTGCTTTGGGAAAGAGAACATATCCATGCAGCTGGCTATGTGCTTAGTAATCACTTCCCAGTGGTCAAAGTTGTCTTCCACATTTAGATGGTGCAACTAAAACTAGGCAGACCCTTGATTACTTCCTATTTCACCCAATTGCAGGTTGTAGCAACATTTTGCTTTTGCTGTGCTTGTTTCATCAAGCTTTCAAAAAATACTAGGTCACAAGATAGAAATAAATCCACACAGCTTAGATGTTTATTAACTTGTAATTCAGAGTCTATTTTAGAAGGATATGTTTGTGTCTGTTGATGATGAGCTGGTGTGATCATTAGATTTCTTCTCTACATTGGCATGCTTTTTAAAATCCTGAAGAGGAATTTTGTTACTGCGTGTATTCTGGAATTTCTGTCAGTGATTACACAAAATTTTTTTTGAACAAATTTAGTTAAGAAATAGTAAAAAGTACAAACAGTACAGAGTGAATATAGCTTGTAGTTTTTGTGGGGTAAAGGCAATCCATTAATTCAAATGGAGAAAGTGTGAGCATGCAAACAGGTTGGTAGACTGTCACATTATCTAAAAGGAGGTAAGTAAATAAAATGGACCAATTCAATATTATTATTGCACTTAAAAAAAAGTTGAAAATTAGTGAGCAGGAACTACAAAAAAAAAAAAAAAGGGCAGTGGCTTTGGTAGTTGTATATCTTTGTAGATTGGTTTTCTGTGTAATACACTTTTGGTTCTGCTGTGGAGAGTGATGTATTTTTTAAATTATATTCTCTGCAGTAAAATCTGCATTTCTCTAGATGTAAAATCTGCATTTCAACTGTTCTGCACTTCTTATTTTACCAGAAAATTACAAACTTATTCCGGATTTGAAAATGACATAATTTTATTAATGAAGTTAATTTTTACCTAGATGTACAAACTGAACACAATTGATCCATATCCCTTTATCCCGATTCTCGGTAAACTTTTTCCTCTATTTTATCCTGGTTTTGCTGTTGTTAGACTCTCAATCATAATTGCACTGACTGCATTTTTATGGAGTTCAGCAGTCAGCTCCTTTGTGTTGCTCATTTAGACCTATGGACTGTACCTTAATTCCAGTAACAGTGAGATAAAATGGGATTTCAGGAAATGCTTGTGTGGTCAAATGGCTTTGACACATGTACGTGACAATGGGAGGGCTGTTCCAGGCAAGTGGCTCTGCCAACAGTCCATCCCATCTGACCATTACACTGGGCCTGATAACAATGAAATATAATTCTCTCTGATGAGAATATGAAGGGAAAAAGGACCCACAGATGTCACTCACACTACTCAATGCTCTGCTGAATAATGCATGGCTGCCTAGAATACCATGGAGATGGAGATTATAGAGGAAAAAAGAGAAAGGCAGCACCTCTCCAAGAGGAACCCAGGGTTCTGGATGGCATCCTGCTAGGACTCAGCCAGATTTAGAGACACTTAAAAAACATGTAATGGGCACTGTGAATGCTACCTTTATAAATTTAGACTGATTGTAATGGCCATAAAAAAGGAGAGTCCTCGTGCATCCGACCCTCACTATTATAAGTGTCTGTTCTGTTAATTGGTGCTATTGGGATGTGGAGGGCCTTATGCCATGCACTCCCCTGCAGGGATGGGCTCCCAGAGCCCAGCTCTGAGTAGGTCCCCTTTGCTGGGACAGAATGCAGGGCTGGGAGAAAGTTGTTTTCTGAGATGAATTGTAGTTGTTTCCAGCCAGAATCTGGCATTATTTTCTGCTATTAAAATAAAAACAGCTGAATTAGTTTCTGGATATGAATTCTTTTGGTGCACTAAAAATCTCAGCTGTCTCAAGCCAACCATTCTTCTGAGGCCATTATGGAGATACAGCGGGGAAGGTACAATAGATTGATGCTGTATCCCCCCCAGTTAGTTCTTTGGGAGATAATAATAGCTAAAGTAATTTAGAGCAGCCCTGAGGCTGCACACAGGTTCCAAGGCTTGGGAGGGTGTGAAGGCATAAGGGTGAGTGAAAGGTATAGAAGCACGGCTTAGGACCTGAGCCAAAGTTACTGCAGTCAGGGGAAGTCTTTCTATTGACTTCAAAAGGTTTTGAATCAAGCCCTAAGGACGAAGGAATTGAAGTCTGACTGGTTGAATTATAATACCAGAAGGATTTAGCTTCTCTTACAGGGTTAAATTTCATCCCTCCTTAGCTGAGAGACAGAAAGAAGTGTGTGAAAAGTGCCAGTTGCCCCATTTCTCTGAAAGAAAATTTCTCTGAAAACCATCTTACCTATTTTCCTGGGATGCTGTTCATGATCATATATTCTTTTGTACACAGTGAAGTAGTTTCATGAAACAAGCTCTTGTCCAGTTTTTCAGATAAAAGGGCTGGATACTATGTTCATAGGTGTGATTGGTTGAATGTAATCTCTTTTAAACCTAGAAAAATAAACTTGAAATTTTGCTGAGAATTTGATAAAGGGGAGTTCAGCTTAGTGCTATTAGAAAGAGTCAGAGTTTTGTGGACATGATATTGATTTGTTTTCATATAAACTAAAAATTGCAGCTGCACATAAGAGCCAGTTTGACTTTCAGTAACCCCCAGGGAATTGTTTCTTTCTCTGTAGAATAAAAGTATGCAAGTCTCTTGAAATCATGTTGGGTTTTTTGTAGACTCTGTAAGAGTTTGGTTGTAGTTCTTTATCTGTAATCAGAAAAAGGCAAAATCATTAAATGAATTGATAGGAAAGAAATAGGCTATTAATAAAAAATTGCTATGTAAATATGAACAAAATTGTTTGTACGATCTGGGGTTTTGTTACTTTTTTTCTTCTGTCTTAATTCTCTATCTCCAGTTTGGAAGTTTCTTTAAATAGTCTTCTAAGTAGTCTGTACATATGCAAAGGTGTAGTTGAGGAATGAAACTATGTTCTTTTGAATTACAAAGAAGTTAGTGTAATCTGTCATAAGGAAGCAAAGGTATCAGTAGCAGTGATACTCTACAAACAGTTGCATAAATTTAAAGTTAGATATTTATTTCAAACTTTTGCAGTACACTAATGACTACTGGTAACTGTTTGTGAAATCAGTCTTTTTGCTTTAGCAGCTGAGGGTTTTTTTAATAGGTTAGTTTATTTCAATCTGAAAGAAGAGTTAGTTCTCTGTATATGACACTGAGGGATGTTGAAGTATGCAAGCTTTTTTTTAACTGTAACATTTTGGGAACGTACTGAATTGGTATATTTTGAAGGGAACAACATGCTAAACCCATCAGATACATGAAACTGGATTCTGTGTACTGGGTGCTAACAGCAGAAACCTCACACAACACTGGAGCACCAGTTTAACTGTTTCTTGTGGTCTGACGCACAACTTGGCATGTAGGGCACATGCCTTTGAGACGGACTTCTCATGAGAGTGAATGACATCTCTTTGTAATGTACTCCATGCAAAATCAGCAAAATAGCAGTCTTCAGTTTCATCAGTTATAGACTTCCCAGGCAAAATGGTGTATTTGCACAGAGATGCAAAATGAAAGAACAGAGGAAGTTTAACCACAAACATCTTGATAAGTATACAGACATCATTCTCCTGAGACTGTGCTGTGCTACAGCGTTGAAGAATCTTGAACTACTGAGCTGGTATGAAAGATGAAACATAAACCTCTACCATTGTGTTTTCATTGTGAATATTGGAACAACAGTACTAATTCTCTCAGTCTGTGCTTTTAGTGCACTGTGAAGGTCAGTGTGCATTGCAGTGGTTGGTTTCATTCTCTTTGCTCTGTTAACATGGAAACTTGTAGTGCTGCAAGTCGAGTCATTTGCCTTCAGCAACATGAACCAGTGGCAGAAGCAGGACTTGCTGTCCATATCCTTTGGTTTTCCTTTTTTCCAGCTACACCATATTTTCTCTGATAGTATCAGTGGAACAGTAAAAGATCCTGATTTACAGTAATGTGTAGGGCTTTATTTAGAAAACTGCAAGGAAACAGCCAGTAGAGTGTGCTGCTCTCTCATGATGGAACAGAAGAAAATCTTTAGCTGGTTTGCTTAAAACCTCCAGAATATATTTTCTTTTTATTTATTATTCCGTAATGCAAAATTATTCTTGCCAGGTTAGACTTTTGATCCCTTTACCATTGCCTTTTCTGGAGTGGCACTCAAAAAATCTGCAGGTAAAACAAATTTGAGTTGTGTAGAAGACACTGACAGCCCCAAACCAATACAATATAGGAGAGCAGTGGAGTCAGATTCTCTTTTTTCTTCCAGCCTGAAGTTCCTATTTTGAGATTTCCATTCATGAAGGTCCAAAAAGAGTGTTTACATTTCCCCCTTTCCAGCTGACCTTACCAGTTATCCTCTGACCCTGTGTTATGATCTCAAAACATCTGTGCAACCCTGGTTACTTCAGTGTTTGAGGGAGGGATAGAGAGGGGGAGTTGAAGTTGTACAGGATCTTTCATCGCCTTTTGCTTTGGTTACACAGACTTTGCAGTATTTTTTGTGCCAGAGCGTCCATAAGAATATTTAAATATTTATATTTAAATAAGGTATTTAAATATTTATAACTTACAACTATTTATATTCTAATGAATTGTTTCTAAAAGACTCCATGTCACTGCTATATTATCTTTTACAATGTTGTCATAAGGGGTTGGTTTTTGTTTGCTTTTTTACAAATAACTTATTAGAAACAGCATTGCTCAATGTGTCCAAACTTTTTACTACATGGCATTTTCCGACCAACTGGGAATGGAGGTGGTGAGCATCTTTTGCAGCTGGTGGGTGCCACTCTTGGCTGGCAGATTAGCTGGCACAAGATGTGTTGTGACAGCATGAAAAATGTCATGCGTTGGCAAATGAACCCATGCCTTCTACCACGCATGCTGCTTTTGGACTGGGAGTTCAAAAGAAGAAAACATGAGTCATGCCTCAAGAGTGCATGAGTTTTGCTGCTCACTATAATTTGAATAAGCCTCTCGTCAATGCAAAGATTAGGAGAAAACATTGTAATAGTTCTTAATCTTTATTTCTGGTAAAAACCAATAAACAGCAAGATCTCCCCTTATCTTTGTAAGCTCCACAGCATACACTTCAAAATTTGACTTGTTTTCAAGCTTAATGAGACAGGATTTCTTCATATTATTATTTTGGCTCTGTATCAAAAAATATTGTCTGTCATTATAACAAGCCTATGCCATTACTACAATATTAATTATTTAATTAGAATCATGAAACTGGAAACATTATTTTTTCTATATTTATTGGCACAAAAAATATCAAGTCTATCAGAAGAAATTTTATTTTAACACTAGCAAGTTGGGATTTCTGGAAATGATGGGAAAAGTGGCCACAGTTAAAAAAAATGGACTCAATAGGTGAAACTGTAAGTGTGTGTGAGATCAAAAGAGAACAGTACTCTGATGTAGACAGCTCTTCATGGCTTGTATAAACAAGTGCTCCTGTTGTTACTACCTCTGTTGGAGCTGCAGGCATCAAAATGATCACAGAAAACACCATGGAAAAAGGCAGATTTAGCAAATGCCTGAGATGACTGAGGGAAGATCACAGCTTTCCTAATGACATTTATTTAACTTCTGCAACCATATATTTAGCAGGATAGGAGTGGACTGACTTAAGTCATAATGAGCCTTTGAGGACCTAAATGCATCAGTGCCAGAGGATGTAGCAAAATCAGCATGAGGGATTTTATTGCCTAATACAGGTGCCATTTCTATTAACATACAGGGGAAATACTTCTGGTGTGGTTTCCTGAAAATACTCTAGCCATGGCTTCACACTCAGAAAGTAAACAAGTCAGGCTTTTCCTATATGCTCTGTAGCAGGGAAAGCAGTGCAAAGAAAGTGTGGGGCTTCTCTGAAACCATGCTGGCTACACCTATGCTGTGTGTAGGCACATGGGGCTGGGGCTGATTCATAGAGCACAGCCCTCTTCCCTACCTGTGCTCCCACTATTCATAGTGTGCACTGTGGGACATATCTAGGGATGCTCTGCTACAGGGTTAAGGGAGCTCAGGTTTCACCTCTTCCACGTTGTAGGTCTTACACAAGCATGTTACAGCATGGATGATGCACGGGAATTTTGGCATATATGGGAACTCTTGTCCCACAGTTATCCCCTTCCTGCCCTTAGTAATATGTCATACAGGCACACCATGATCAACTCCTTGCCAGAGACAGAGTTTACACATCTCTGTTTTGATCCCAGTCTTGCACTGAATCTTTGCCACAGCACCTCCTTCAGATTTCTGGGCTAGGAAACTAGTCCAATTCTTTCTGCAAGTATTCTTGCAAAATGTTTTTCTTTGTTGCCCATTCTAAACCCCCTCTCCCACCCCCATGCCAAAAAAACCCCAAAACACCAAACTTAACAAAAGCCAAAAAAAAAAAAAACATACCAACCAAAAAACCCCAGATGTACATGCCACTTTTACTGTAATCCATGGGATACTGACATGAAGATAGGATTTCAAGCATCTTTAATTTGGAGTACTGTAAGAAATGACTTTATAAAGCTTTTGCAGATTGCTGTAAGTATGGCTAGAATTTATACACTAGACAGTAGTGCTCAGGAGCTGTGCCTGATATAAAATATTTTGGTTAAGTAAAATTCCATGGTGCAAAAATATACTAGATTCCTAAAAGAAAGTAGAATTTAGTACTGTAAGATTCAGTCAGAGATCATCTCAAATGCTGGCATTTTTGCAGTGAGGAAGAAAATGGAAAAAGTGTGTGCTTTGTGTGCTTGTCCTTTCCCTATGTGCCTTTGTAATATAATTACTAGGTAAAAATGTAACAGCATAAAAAAACTGGCGTGCCTGAATTAAGTACAGCCTACTGCATGCATGCATAGGAGCAGAGGCTTCTGTTAGATTCCTTGTGTCCCTGTGCAGCTTGTGAAGTAGGTGTATGGTTTTTATTCAGCAGCAAAGTCCAGCGCTTGGGGTGCATTTACACGAAGACTCGGATTCTGCAATAGATAGCAGCTTGTTTTAGTCATTGCTGTATTTCTTGCAGACTTTGTGAGAGCAAAAGCCTCATGTGGTATATGCTTCCAATAACATCCACTGTATTTTTTCCTTGGCACTTCAAGCTTTCCCTTTCATATGGTTTGCTCTTGTTTGAAGGAACAGTATGTATTTAGTTTGTTGACAGAGCTATGCTTGAGTAACGCTGTCTGGGGTGATAGACTCGAGTTCCCAGAGGATAATCTGAACACCAGCATCATTATCCCAGATATTGACACAACAGTCACCTATGCCAGATAGAGGAAATACATCAGATGAAGTGCACGACTGCTACAGCATCATTACAGTAAGACTAAACAATCTGGAGCACTTCAGATTTTAGAGAGAGAAGGGCTGTGGCATGCATCTTATACAAGGAAAAAGTAGTTGAACAGTGATTGTACAGTGAGAGCTCTGATGTCCTAAGGTGGAAACTCTGTTCTCTCCCTTGAGGTGGTCAAGGTACAACA
Organism: Promerops cafer; assembly: GCA_013398275.1. NCBI lineage: Eukaryota > Metazoa > Chordata > Aves > Passeriformes > Nectariniidae > Promerops > Promerops cafer. Next base: position 2,066,553 of record VZSE01009779.1, read on the forward strand.
CACAAAAGAACATGTGGTTAAATGCGGGTGGCTTCCGGCGTCAGTCCAGGAGAGCTCAAACCCTGTGTGTCTGTATGCATAGCAAAACACCTTAACCACTAAGCTCTGTGTGTTCTTGTAAACATCTCTCTTATTTATACACATGATATTTGTGCACTCCCAGTGAATAGGTTTTGTCCATGTGAATCCCAGTGTTTGTATGCCTGAGGGCCGGTGCGTAAAAACTGCACCCACAAAATTACCTGTACCTAAACCAGGCTATCTTGGGTCTTTGAAAATGTGACATTTGATGTTTCAGGGAGGCGTTTTATCCTCAGAAATAAGTGCAAAATTATGTGACTGCAGTGTAATCTAGGTTTTCTAATAAGAGACACATGATACATTTTTTGACCCTTAGGAGACTGTAGAATGATCATTTTTTGAGTTTATCAGGCTAGGTATAACTACAGCTCTGACAACTATCTGAATAGGTTTTTACCTAGGTTTCCCAGCACAGACAATTTACATTTTAACTAGCATGTGGTTACATTTTCTTTCCCAAGTTTAATCACTAAACACTGGAAATCTTAATTTCATCAAATGCAATCAAAGAATTTTGTATAGTAGCAATTAAAAGTGTAAAACTAACATTCAAGCTATAGCAAATTAAACAGCTGCATTGGAGTATTTTTAGCAGTCATTCCAATCAAAATGCACAAAAGCCTTTTCTTTTTTTGAGGGGTATCTGCCGGGTGTAGCTCTGGTTTCCATAATTCAACAACCTCACTAAATATACACACATACTTTTAAAAATACAGTTACAGAGAAGCAAGAAACTATATTTTTTCTACCAGGCAAGTCGGGTGAAAAAGTTCAGAGGGCTTGTGCTGACTGAGTTGCTTTTGCAGAAGGGGAGCTTCCAGCTGTAGTTGAAGTGTTTAAATAAGGAAACCAAGAACTACTTTGTTGTTTCTGTTACTTTTACTGTACTTCATGTGTGGCATTGAGTTTTCCATATTGTGAATGCCACACATGAAGCCAGAGGACCTTGTTTCTCATCATTCCTAGCTCCTGCCACGTTGTGGCAGTAGGTCTTTCTATTTATTCTATTTATTTTACTTTTTTTACCTTTTTTTTTTTTTTTTACTGGAATGCCCTAGCTTTTGTGTATGTCAGCCAACAGAGTCCTACATCATCAACTATATAATTAACCAAGAGGTAGTTCTAAGCTTCAAGTACCGACATGTTCCACATCCCTACTCTGTTTAGAGACTGAATGAAGAAATCTGGAGGAATTTTAGAAGCCTGTGCAATTCTGAATTGCTCAGCTGTGGGAATTTGCCTGCATTCTCCAAGTCTGGGAGATTTAAGAGACCGCAGTCTTGGTATGCAGTGACACCTAGAAATACAGAGGGGGTCACAAGTTTTGTTTCGGTCCAGACCACGTGGGAGTCTTTTAACCAAGCATTTGAGTGCAGGATGTAGACAATATTACAAAGGGACAAAGGGGTCCAAGACGTGAGTAGAGAAAGCAGTTTTGGAGTAGGGATTGGGTGGGAAAGTCAAACTAACTCCATCAGTGTATGTGCTCATGGAGAAACAAATACAGCCATGGAGTTTGATAACTGTAACTGTGACGCGGGGTCCCAGCTTCTCTTCAGGCTAAGCAGAAACTTGTCACTCAAGTTATCTTGAAACCACTGGTGACCAAAAAGATCATAGGAGTCATAGTACGTGGAATAAACTGACATGGTTTCATATCCAGGTCTCCCCTCAGCTGATTTGTATTTTTTTTTTTCTGAAAAGGAATAAAATGAATGAACACCCTGGCACCTGTTGGGGCAGAGATCCTACTTTATCTAATATATATTTAGGGAACCTACCTCTTGGAGGTTTTGTGTTGCCAGCCCTGCGCTGAGAGGCAGTATTCTCTTCCATTCTTCTAGCTTCTCCATCTTCCTCTGTTTCACTCCTTGCTCCATCTGGCTTTTGGTCATTCCTGCTGTTTTACAGATCATCTCCTGTTAATCAAAGCTGTTCTCCCTCCCCCAGTGATTCAGTTTGTTGTTTATCATGAAATGCATTAGCTTAAAGTTAATGAACTTCCACTAGAGCTCTTTCCTTTTATTTGCTGCCATGAAGCATCAATCAGTATCACAACAGTAAGTGCTAGTTCAGTGTGGATGACATCTTTAGAAGTAGGGATGCAGCTGAGGAGGTGAAGGGAAGTGGCTATTTAGAGCTCAAGTCATCAATTAAATTACTCAGTGATAAAGTCACTGTCTTGTTCTTCAGTGATGTTCATGTCATGTTGCTGTGTGGGGATGTGGTGATGCATCATTACACTCTGGTGCTTTGTGATGTCTTATCAGCGCTGGAGATATTTTGGGATAGTGCCAATATTCTGCAAGCTTTGCAGGCATGAGATGCTATAATGGGCAAGAGAAATAATTACTAAATCACCACTCCCCTTACACTGTGAGCCAGGACTGGAATTCAGCTTTCTTCTAAACACGTTTCCCAGAGTGACAGAGGCGGCTTCCTTGCTGCTACCAAAACCGCATTCTCTGGCTGGCTGGAAAACATGTTTTCATATGCCTTTATGCCTGCTTCAGGAAGTGACATTATGTTTTTCACAGCACATTTGAAACCTTTCAGACAATCCAATAAATAAAGAAAACTAGTGTTGCTTCTTGTTGTGTGCTACTGCTAGTACCGTGCGAGTCCTCCAGACCTTGGCTTTGCTGTCTTAGTCCCTGGTCTCTGCCTAAAGATTTACTCTAACTTGAAAGGAGGGGATGCGATGTTGTTGACCATTCCCCTGAGAAGGTTTTGCAGAGGAAGTGTCAATTGGAAAAATACGGACATTCAAAGTGGGTAATAACCATTTGAAGAAGGGAGGGATTCAAGAGCTTCCAAATTACTTCATCAACTGGCTTGCTCCCTAAACTGCCTCTAGCATGGAAAGCCTAGAAATGCTCCTAAGGCACCTAGCTAGGACAAAATGTTTGTGCACTGTCAGCCAGTCATTGCTGTAGCAATGTACACTGTGTAGTGTTCACCTAAATTCCCATGATTAAACAGTTCTTTTGCCCAAGTCTACTGCTTCTGAATTTTGTAGACTCATGTTTTTGGGAACTGTAGCATGCACTAAAAACCATATTGCTGTTAACGATTGGCATGAAAATACCATCCTAAGTATATGGAACTCATGATTACAGTGGCATTAATTCAATATACTTATCAGTCTACCCAGTGCCAATCTTGCCAGTGCCTGAAGAGCTTTCTAAGGGATTTACCAGCAGCACTGGAAATTATTTGTCAATGAATGATGAAAATACTGGGTTGTTTATACTTCAGGCATATCCTCTTAATAAGCAACTGCCTCCCTGCTGTACTCCTTAAATTTCTTCCCCGTTCAGAAAGGTGTTGAAGGTGGGGTTCCACTTTGGGAGTTAAGATACCATGTTTATATTTCAAAAAGCAAGCTGAAGCCCTTAGAGTTTGTCTCCAGCTGAGAGAAGCACACATTTAGAAATTATAACATTGGTATTGGCTATCTGGAGCTTTAGGAAGTGGCTGAGAGCTGGCATTCAATTAAAACTGGGCTGGAGTTCAATATCAGAGTTATGCTGCCTGTTTTTGTAGGATGTGTTTGAATCCCAGGCTGTGCTGCAATATGGTTTTGATGTAGAAGTATGTAAAAAGGAAATGTAACCCTTAAGAAGCTGTCTGCATTTTCTGGTATATACAGGTTGTTCTACATAACTCCAGGACCATATTTGGTCTGGAAAGTCGCACCCCATGTACTGTGGTGCCAATCCTGATCCCATTTTTTGTGGTGTAAACATGGGGTAAAGCTGATAACTTTGTTCCTTTGAGCAGAGAGCTGTGATACATGTATTTTGGAGTATGTCTTTCTGTTTGCAGCACAGTGCTGGCTTTTGAGTGTGTGCTATGCAGTGGCAGAAATAAGAAATAGTGCTTCTGCTTGACAAGGAAAGATATAATCCATGTATTCTGTAAATTAATGTGGATGTCTAGTGGTTTGATCTCTAAACTTCCCAGCTGTGATACGGAAGATTTGCCTGACTGTAGCAAATCTCTCTGCCCGGCATTTTTAAGCAGCTGGTTTCTTCAGCTGAATTCACAATTGCTTTCATATAAGGACCCTGAGTTTTAATTTTTACTTTTTTTGTTCACGTGTCTGTGGCCCCTTTCAGTGGTTAGTCTTAGTAATTTGCCACATTGGCTCAAAGTGAGTGTGGTGTCCAGTTCTGTTAGCGCTATCACATTCACTGTTCAGTGGAATAATATTGCTCTTATCAGACAAAGCAGATCAGACTTGTAATCCAGAGACCTCTGGGGGTTTTTTCCTTCTTTTCCCGGTATGGTTTGGGGCTTGTAATAAGAGCACTTTGGGAGCATTCGCTGCGCTGTTGTGTATGCATGAAAAATACCACCTCCCGGCCCCACGAGTTGGAGAACAAGTTTCAAAAAGGAATATTTGCCCTAAGGGTGTTCCCCAAAGACACTGAAACTAATTAAAAGGCTCCCATTAACTTCAAGAAGTTTTGGATCCGATCGCTGGTGTTTTTTGTTTTCAGAGTGCTGCCTGTAACAGAGGTTTTGGAGCCATGGTGTGAGGCAGCCTCACTCCAGTGGCGCTTCTGTTCCCAGCAGAACAGGCCACAAATGTGTAAAACAGATTCACCTCTTTGTAAAACCATTCTCACATGAAACCATTTAAACTTGCTTTAAAAAGAAAGGAAATAATTATTCCATTTGCTTTAAGGGTTAATTACACTGGCTGACTAGACTGTGCAGTACAGAAAAGATCCAGCGATCTTCAACCTAGGAGTGAAGTCATGCCCCTTACCAGTAGAGAAAAGAATGGTAATTGCCTGCTGTGAGTATGAACGTATTTTGCTGGCTAGCGAAGAAATGGCATTGACAACTGGCAAACCCACTCTGCTGAGGAAAAAATGTATTTCTGAGGCAGGCACACAGCCAGCATTTTCATTTGGGAAGTCTCATAAGTGGAATCAAAACTCTTGCGGAGGTAACATGAAACTGTGCGTTAGAAGGTTGGTTTTTTTAATCCCACATTTAATTCTGTCAACATTTCATGCTGGAATAAGAAAAATATTCCTTAGGTTGGTTTTAGTCAATCCCCCTCATCTTGGTTTCTCCCCCCACCCCAGTTCCTTTCTCCACCCCTCTCCTCAAGGCTTCTTTCAGCAACGCATTTGTTTAGAAAGCAGTGGTCCTTAGGAAAATGATGATATGGTCTCCTCTGAGAAAAGCTGTGTGAGCAGCACCCACTATTTTGAACCTGGCCCTGATCTAGGGGTGTGTTGAAGACAGTTGATTCACATAGGAAGAGTGGTCTGGTGGACAGTTGGCAGGTCTGGGGAGGAGCAACCCGTCCAGGTCACCTCTGGCACACCCGTGTCTTCTGCAGCCCTTTCAGCTCACATAGCAATGGCAGTTTTGAGATGAAGTAAGAATTGTAAAACCACCATGTGATAGGGGAATTCAGCTGAGATGAAAGGGCAGAGCTGAGACCTTAAAGATGGGGCAAGGTTTACACAGCCTGTCTAATAGTAGTAGGCACAGAAATTACTTGTTTTAGTGCATTTAGGGAGAGAATCCTAGGGTCATGGCTGTAAATGCATTTAGGTCTTATTTAGGTCTAAGATAAGTAGACATTGTAATTGATTCTCTACAAGCCTCAAGGTGGCCGTATGGGGAATTGTTTGGTATTGAGGTCTTCTGAAAATCTTCTCTACAGTGTAGATTTACACCTAATCTTTTTTACTGTAATTAAGAAATGAGAACTTGTGAAATATTAACCCTCTGCCATTGTGCTTAAGGATTTATAAAGAGCTGAAACTTTGGCTCATAAATCTGTATACAGGCACTTAAACAAATAGCCTGGTTACCCAAAGTGCTGAGCACGCAGCCTTTCCAGTTGATTTTCTAGGGTTTGACCTAAAAAAGGCTTATAGGGCTGTGCTCCCATTCTTTCCTTTCCTCCCACTCTTTTTAGTGGTTTAAACTGTGTTCTTCTCTATAGGGCTTCGCTTTGCAGTGATGTCTGCTGCATTTTCTCTGTGTCACTTGCGGAGAGGATCACTAAAATACGTTGTATGTAAAATTGCAGGTATTCTGCAATTGCCTTAAGATGATGCCCTTTCTTTACCAGAAGCTTCATTTCATCAAAGTTCTTTGACAAACCAGTTTTTACCTAAATGTCTGCTACTCTTTATGTCTGTCCTGGCTCACCATGCTCCCGATGTACAGCATGTTATTGAAGTATGTTGTTGGTGTTTGTCTATTAGGAATTAGACTAAAGTCACCTTCGTACTTTGTATACTCTGGTGAACAGCTTTCAGGTAGCAGTTGTTTCTTGCCATCAGACAGAATTTGATTCATAGAAGTCCTCAAGACCATTTATTGGTATCATTCATTTCTCCAGTCATTACTCTTCCTAAAAACTTGAACACTGCAATAAATGTGTCATTGTTTATGATTTAGCTTGGAAAGTCCATTGTATTCAGGTCTTTCTGATTTCGTTGGTACATTTGGTGTGGTTCTTTATCACAAAGAACTATAACTTAGGGGAAGTAAAATAACTATTTGATGACTTAAGTTTCTAATAGGGCATCTTTCTCCCTCCCCCCCAGCACCTCATTTTTAAAAGAATTCATAAATGACCAAACTTGTTGCCAGAAAATTGGTTTGTTGAGGCTTTTCTATTTGTTACAGAACAAGTTGATAACAAAGTAAAAATGTGCAACAAAAAGTTGTATAAGAATAGAAGAACCTTTGGAACAGGAGCTAGAGAAGGCATTAACATGAACTTTAAAAAACTGTTTGAAGGCAGGAAATAAACGTTGGGGATTTTTCTAGAAATGATTCGCTGTTGTGCTAAAGTTTTCTGTTCTGGCAATTTTGTGATGACACTGCCGTGGCAGAACAGAGAACAAAATAAAAATTTCTCAAATTCTTAAAAGAGAAAAAAAAAATTCAGAAAATTTTTCACACCAGGAAGAAAGAAAAAACAAAAAGAAGATATTTTAATAGTTTGTCTAGATTTCCTCTAAACAAAGACGAAAGTAATTTTGCAGGGATTTCTACTTAGAATGGATTGAGATTTTTTTGCCCTGCACTGTTTTATATAGTACTGCCAAAAAATGTACTTGATAGAGGTAAATACTAAAGATAAAATACATTTGTTGTTAACTCTGGGAAATATTTTTTGTCTTTTTACAAAAGCATGTGTAATAACTTCAATGGGATTGAAAAGTGAGAGGCAGATAGAAGTTCTCTATGGATTCAGGGATACATGCACCTGCCTACCATTTTGTTTGGCGTGGGTATAAATAGAGGTCTTTGGACCAGGTTGTCATTAATCACTCATCTTTCATTATTATTCAGTAATTTAATCCACAAAATACTTTAAGTGGTATATTATGACCCTTTGATTTCTAAATGATTTTCCTCGTAGATCTTTTCTCCTTGTGTGTTTATTGCATTCCTGTGCACATGAAGGAAAGTCTGGGTCTACTAGCAAGGACAGAGCAGTTTTCCAAACAGAAAACAGTTTGCTCTGAGTTTTGAATTGTAAAGTACTTCTAAAGGGAGGCTTTTAAATATCAGAGCAGAACTTAGCATGACCAGACATTGCAGGACTGAGTCCTTCAGAAGCAGGCCTGCTTTGTGCCTGGACTTGCATTCACTGAAATTATGAGAAAGGTGTGAAATAGAGCTGTGCTTGAGGTGTGTAAAATAGGCCTCTGAATGAAAATCAAATGTAGAAGAAGGAATGTAGATGTGTAGATGTGTTTCATTGGTCTAGGCTCTGGAAGAATCACAGAAGTAAAAGAACAGCCCTTTCCTCTCTCCTACTAGATACAGCTAACTGCAACTGCAGGGAGAGCACATTGGTCTCAGGCTTTCAGAAAGAACTGGACAGAGGCCTCAGCTACAAACACTGTGACTACTTGTTTGTTCAGAAATGCATTTATTAATAAAATGAATTTAGAATTTTATTAGTAAATGCTGACTATAGGAATGTTCAAACAAAAAATCTTGTCTGTCCAAAATTTAAACAGCTCTTATGTTTGAAGATGCAGTTAATCTAATTTTTAATCAGTTTTTACAGAATCAAGTAATGCTTGAGGCCAGAAGGGACCTCAGGAGATCATCTACTCATCATTTTTCTGTATTACCTTTTGCACTTGAGCAAACCCATGAAAAAAACTGTGAGCAAGCTGCTAAATACTGCCCTAAGTTAAACCTGTAAGATGTGGAGATTTGAGAGCAGAAAGATTTTCTTGTATTTCCAATGTACTTACAGAAAAAAACAGATGTTGAAATAAAGTCCCCCAGATTGTGGAGAAATATATGAACTCTGGGACAGTCACCAAAACCAGACTTGAAAAAAAAAAAAACCTATTTAAAAAGTATTAATATGCAATGAATGTTTATGAAAGAAGAGGAATTGACATCTGTGAATATTAAATGCCTCTGCTTAAGAACAGAACTGTTGGCAGCATGAGTTCAGTCCAAGCTGGGCTGAGGTACTAATTTTCCTCACGTGAACTATGTGCCCTGTGTCCACAGCCTTTTAAATCTTCTGTTCTGCAGAAGGATCACTCAAAAAAAGTCTCACTTTTCCTTGTTTAGACTGTTAGAAATTTCTACTTGGTGAATTTTAGCATTTACATAACTGGAAACTCTGGTTTTATTATCAATTTCCATTCCCCTTTACTCATGTCATTCCCAAAATAGGTGATCAAGTATTACTTAGGTGTTACTCCTCCCAAAAGTCAGCTAGTACAACACATGTGATGACTGAGTACGTTCTTTTCTCAGCCTTATCTCTTGTGGTCCTACACATCTTCTCCTTGTGTATATGGGTGGCTCTTGGAGCTACCTACCCCCGAAATCACAATTCCTACCACCCAAAGCACACCTTAACTTAGAGAAAGCACATTTAACGTAGAGAAAGCTTGCTCCTAAAAAAAAAGTTCACTCAAGATCTTGCTCTTTTTTTGAGACAGCCACCCGATGCGTTAGTACTAGAAACACCTGTCTCTTAGGCCTGGAGAGACTCAGCTCTTCACCCCATGTCAATGAATCCTGTACTGGAAATAGACTACAGACCACTTTAATAATTGCTTTATTTTGTTTGTTTCCTTTTATTTAATAGGAAAAAACAGAAATATTTTAAACCAAGTTCAAAGGGAACTTGGTCATCTCTCTTTCCCCATCCAGGAGAAAAGGGGTAAAATCTGTTTTGAGTTTAGCTATCGATCTAGTAGTAAATTGAATTAAATAAGAAAATGTTTGAAAGCCGAGTTGTATTTCATTCCAACTGCATTGCTGATTTAAATAGGGTGGTGGGAGGGGAATAGGGCTTAAATATTCAGCATTTTATGATAAAGTATCCCTTGTGCTTCCACCACACCTTCTCTGGAGACAAGACACAAAGCGTGCTTGGAACAGCTCGTTGCTGCCACGCTGCAAGGCTCTGGTGCCTGCTGTATCAAAGCTTAGCCCAAAGCAGGGTGAGGTGCTGAGCTGCACCAGTGCTGTCAGCGCCGTGCGTTTGGGCGTGCGTGTGTGAGCTTGCATGTGCACGTTCGACCTTGTGCAAACATCACAAAGAGCCAGGGCTCGTGCTCTGGGTGTGCTACAGTGGACCTCCAAGGCAAGTGAAGGAAAGGAAAAAAGAGTTTCCCAAATTGAAAAGCATGCTAGTGAAGGAAAATGCCCTTTGAAGGATCAGTGGGCAGGAGGGGAATAATGCCAGTTAGAGTTTTTCAAAGGCAGAGAAAGAAAGCAAGTCTGGCCTTTAATTCTGAATTCCATGCGCGGGATGGGGGGCAGGGGAAGTGTACTCTGGCATTTATTTAAGGTAAGGATTTTGTACAAGTGTCTGTGTCACTAATTTTTTATAGGATGTTCTCTGGTTCTTACAGTGCTAGGCAGGCTCAGCAGAGTGACAGGTACACTAGCAGAAATGAGAAAAATGACATGCACAGAAATGGAGGCTGCTATTCACCAACACATAACAAAAGGAAATAATGTGAGTAAGCATAGTAATTTCCAGCACATCTGGGAAGTCAGGCATTAATGGCAAAGCCCATCATCCTGGTGTGGTCTTCAGGCAGTGGTCCTAGTTCAAAAGCCAAGAGATCTTACCCACATTCCAGGTGCTAAAGACTTTCATTTGGTCACTCAGACAGCCTTTTGTGTACGGTATCAGACCCAAACACAGAGCCCTGTTTCAGTTCTTGTCTCTGACACTTGGACAGTTTCTTTCTGTTGTCAGGAGGGTTCCCAGTCTGAGCTCAAGGCTGAATGCCTTGGTGCTCCATATTGCCTGGCTGTTGGCTTACAGTCTGGTACACCTGGAAGCCAGCTCTGATCCGTAGGTGGAGAAACTCGGTTGGGTGGGAACACACTGAGACACTGATCTGACCTCCAGTGTCACCACCACCAGCAAGTTGGGTGTAATTGACTGAAACCACAAGGCACAGAAGATACGAGCAGACATCCAGACATGGCTAAATAGGAAAGGGTCAACACATCCCAAACTGGGAGTCTGTGAACTGGGAAATGATGAACAGGCAGGACAGACAAAACATTTGGCCAAATGCTGAAGCTTGGACTGACTTATATCAAGGTCCATCCATGGACTGTGAGTCTTCCTGCAGCAAAAACTGAAGGAAGAAGGTGGAGTGGTAGCAACACTAATGTGCTGTCGATGAAGCTTAACTTCTTACCATTTGTAAAGAGCTCTGGAGTGCACTATCTGCTAGATTAACCTGCACCGATTTCGCATCCATTTATATGGGAAGACATGTATTTTTAACATTAGTTCTGCTGCATGCTTAAATGAGACATGCTTTACAATGTAATTAAGAAACTCTTCACACAGTTGTCAGCTCACACTTTTCCCACTTTGCTAATGCCTTCAATGCACAAAAGCCATGAAGAAAATCTTTCCGTGACATGATGGCATTACCAGCTCTTTTCAAGTGGGAGGACTGTACTCCTACACAGCAGATTTTCCCTGTGTTGTGGTATTCATGCAGCAAAGAGCTGTACTTCTGAAGGGTTTCTTGTTTAAGCTCTTTCATGCTTCTTGCCTTGGAGACTTCTTTTAGATTTGTAGCCAAGAGGAGGTCAGGAAGTGCTCTGTGCTGCAGCTTCTTTTTCTGTCTGTGTTTCTATGTGGTTCTCCACAGATCCATGGAACACATTCCCTTCCATCTCTCTCCCTTTCAGAGTAGTTTATGTTTCATTATTTGCAGATGGAAAAATGACAACTTGACAAACAGGGGAGGATCTTTTTATTTACATCATCGTCTTCTTTCAAGCTCTCATGAAGTGTAATGGGGTAATACTGAGAATGCAAAAACCAATTGGATTTTATTTGTCCACTGCATGAAAAATGAACTTCCGTGCACATTTCCATGCAGGATTATTTTTAGCTGTCATTCTGCTGATGGAATTTGCCCATCTTTGTAACCTTCCGATTTGGCCAAACTACTGATGCCATTACTGCCTTTGGTTTTAGGGGGCTGAGGATGGCTTTATAAAGTCTGTATTTTCAACTCTTCTGTACTTCTTTTTTCATTGCTAAGCAAACAGAATAACAACCAGGGGTAGATTCAATCTTGAAAAAGCCACTAGGAATTTTTAGCAGCCTGAACCATCCCAACTAACCCAAGACACACAAGCTCTGTTCCCTGGTTTTGTTTATTCTTCTCCTACCATGATTTACAGCCAAAACACACTAGATGTGCTTGCTCCTCACATCCCAGTCACAAAACCAGAAAAGACTTTGTTGAACTGAGCAACACTGTTAAGCGCTTGTCTAACAGTTTCAGATTCATTTAACCATGAGCACAAAGTTAATCAAGTTTCACAAAGATCTGTGTGGGATCTCAGTCATGTTGGTAGGAGCTCTGAAAAGTGGTGGAGTTTGAGGGCAGCATCCTGCCTGCTGCTTGTGCCAAGCTGCTTCTCTTGTGTTTCTTTCCCTGCTATTACATTTCAGTTCTGTGCAGGAAAGCACTGAGAAAATGAGGCCAGAACTTACTCAAAGTCTTTCAGCGGCAGATGGAGTGGTGGGGAAGAATGAGACTCAGGGAGCAGCCTGCCTTGCAGTGGAGCAATCAGCTCATGGAAGCAATGATGGGCACTAGCTGGCATTGCCCAGCCACCCGCCTCCATCTTCCACCTTTGCTGAGCTGCCCATGTAAGAGAGCAGTGCTTCCACTTTCCTCCCTGTGAGCACAGGGTGTTGACCAGAGTGCTTTCCCAGCCAAGTGGCTGATGTTCCTGTGCCCAAAGCCAGCCTGGTCTGTGGTGCTGTAACTGGAGCAGCAAGGCACAGCAGTGGGGTCGGCAGAGCTGAGCACTGCAGCTGTTCATGGGAGAGGACCTTCTGCCTTTCTGCATCACAGGTCCTTGAGCACAATGGCTGGTCTGACCAGTGCATTTGCTATTTTGTTTTGCATTTCTGTCCACAGTAAGGTTTTTAGTACATTCAGAAGTCTCTTCCAGCATCCCAGTTTTCTAGCTCAGCAGCTGAGCTTGTGTTCATAAAAGGAAGCAATTACTTTGTAGCAGCATGTACTCTCATGAGTCTGTTCTGAGAGCTAGGAGCAAAGCCCTAAACCTTCCTGTGTCCTGTGTAATTGGAATCAGTGTTTTTACAGAAATTGATGTCATGGAATCAAAACAAAATGCTTTTTGCCCGTGATTTGCTCTGAATCATGGTTGTTACTGCAGTACAAGACAGTTCTGCTGTTACCTTCAACCTTCTCTCCCCAAAAATCAAGCTATAAAAAAACCTGTCTAGATTTTAGCCACCTGGTTATAGTTAGTTTCTTATTTTAAAATGGCTTTCAAAATAGATCAGACATTACACTGTTAAAAACAATTTTCCCTGTAGGTATTGAATATCAGACAGGGCTTGTAGTAATAACTGATAGGTATCTAGAATAATCTTCAGTATGAACTGAGACTACAAAGATCTGTCAATCACTGTATTTAACTTTAAACACAGATGATTTGAATTCATGTTAGCAGCATGAGGAAGTAAAAAAGATGGAATGGTGCTGTTGGAGAAAAGATGATAGGATTACCTCTGCTGTTAGCCTTTCCTGCTACTTGTTTGAAATACTAAATCAAGGTGAAGTTTATGAAAAAGGCTACAACGGGGGTTTGTAACTCTTCATTCCTGCTGGGATTTTCCTATTATAAATCTGCTGTCAGAAGTAAGTGCTTTACTTGTGGCTTAATTTTATGCAGGCACAAACACCTTGGTTCAACACATTTTGCCAGAGACAACCTTGACTATCTTAATGCAACAGAGTCCTCATTAACAGGGACCTGTGAAAAAGAAAAATGCACACATGCTCTTTTGTCATTGGTCATTCATAAGCAGCCTGATGAAAACTGAAATAAAACATAAATCCCAAGGTGGTGTGGAGCTGGTGTGGAGACATGAGTATTTGAATCACACAACTTATGTGAATTATCCATCTTGGAAGAACATTACACTCCACCTTTTGAATGAAATTTCATTAATGTAGTGGAAAGCTCACAATTTCTATTTGTTCTGCTGTGGCTGCTGAATTTAGCACTGCCCCCAGTACCTACCCCCAAAACAAACACCTCTGTTGAGGTGATTTTTTTCCTATTTTATCCAACCATGTAACTGTAGAGGCAACTAGGACAGTGGTTTCCAAGATGCTGGTCTGACTCGGCTTGTGAAATTTTTCTCCATGCAAGAGCCTTCAAGAGGAATTGGTAGCACTTTTCTGACTTCATAATGCATTTGTCCTGTTCATTTTGAGTTCTGCATGCAAATAGAAAGAGTCAGGATCAGGCTTCAAAAGCAATAAATACCTCTTTACTTATTTCCTGTTTGATGTACTGGGCTGTGTTTCAGGTGTGCATCAAGTTTGTTACCACTATCTGTTATCTTGTTCTCAGAACATGGATGTGAAATTTGCCTTCAGGCAGGCAGGACTTGAAGTTTGTCCCATCTAAAAGAAATTATTAACCTGAGGTCTTAAGAGAGGGAATCTCAGATCACAGGAAGAGACATCTTGTCATTATGTTGATGAAAGACATCCTTATCCCCAGTCCAGTGTGTGCTTCTATGATGCTTTAATATCAGATTTTAAAATTGCCACTCAGGTATGACTGCATCCCTTAGGCAGTGACTGCTTTAAATTCAGGCCCAGAAGGAATCTCTTCTTCAATCAGTGCTGTGAAATTTCAAATTTCAAAATATAATTTTGTACCAGCTTGAAAGAATATTTCAGTGTACTGACACTCCAGCTTAAGTAAAATCTTGCTTTATTTTCCAGTCTAGTTACTGAAAACATCTATGTTTTAACAAAACTGAAAACTTTCAATTTTACTTTTCTTTACCTCATATTTTAAAGTAGTCTAAAAGTAAAAAGTCCAAGAAGTACTTTTTAGTGGAAGGCCCCAAAAAATTCCTCCCAGAAAATGTGAGAACAGTCCAGTTTCCAGGACTGCCTCTTCATCTTGGTTTCTTTTTTTAATTTTCCCACTTCCACAGAAAAGTGGCACCATTTTGCAAAAGACCAAGATTTGATGGAGCTGCATTTTGACAGAATATGACTGCAGCATTGCTGGCTTTTGTGATCTGGCTATAGATGGAAGAGTCAACTGATGAAACATAATGTGCTTTGAATTATCACAGCAAAACGCTTTGCTTGCAGTAAATTCATTGGCATGTATGCACGTTGTGTTTCCTCAGATCAGGATGACAACCTCATTGCTGCCTGGTTTGTGGCATCCCGAGTTAACACATGTAAATTCGCAGCTGTGAGCAAAAAAAAAATTGATGCAGAGGTGCTTCTTTAAGTAAAGGATCATGAGGCAGCATAACCCAGCTTATTTTATCTGCTTCCATATAGTTCTCCTGACTTAATGCTCCTGTCTGTAGCTGAGAGCTTCCAAGAGCTTGCAGGAGAGGGTCTTGGCAGTGTTTTGGGAGAAAAGGAAGGGTTTTAGCTTACAGGCAGGCATTGTATGGCACTTCAAAGCATCCATTTTCCAAAGAGGGACAGATATAAAGTAGCCTCAGAAATGATTTTCTTGATGAGTCTGAACTGTGAAGTGGAAAAAACGCAGCATATTCCAGTGAGTGGTTGTGGTGCAGTTTAATATTTCCAGGTACCCCAACTGTAGGTGCAGTCTGCCTGTTTAGATGTCTGAACCTACTGAAGTCTGTTGAGCTTAAGCACAGAAAAACATACCTGATCCTCCAAGTTGCAACAGATAAATGGGGTTTTAACCATAGTGATTGTGAACTTTGGTGATGGGGGTTAGTTTTTCTCTTTCTTTTTTTTTTTTTTTTTATTTTATTAATGTCTTACAACCCAAGTTCTCAGAAAATTCTAGAAGTTCATCTGAGAATCCAAATCAGAGGGCATTTCTGTGTCAAACAGGTATCTGCAGGTGGGTAGGGCTCCTGGCATGCAGAAAGCCCCAGATTGCAAGTAGGGGATTTTTGATATCTGCTTTGGGAAGACCAAATGCCAGGGAGGCTGGAGAGGGGCCAGGAGGAAGGAAGAGGCCTTCCCGGGGGCACGGGAGACTTTGAAGTGTGACCCTGAGCAGAACAGGGGTGGGCAGGGTGGGAGCGGAGGCGAGAGGCAGCCGCGGTGGGCAGAGGGGTGCAGGAGCTGTGGAGGCAGGGGGTGAAGGCAGGGGTCAGGGCAGAGGGTGTGGGCAGGGGGTTCCCAGCCCTGGGGACAGCAGCACTGGAGCTGGGTGCTCTCCCAACAGGCTGCAACAAGCAGCTGGGGGAAACCGGCTGTGTTCTTTAACAGCTGGTTTAACATAATGAGGGCTGAGCAGCCTCCAAAGCAGCCCTGATCACATGCCTCAGGGGAAGCAGTGGCTGAAATATCAGTTTAGGAATCAGGAGACCAGAATTTTGTTCTGTCATCTGCAGCTGTTTCAGGAGTGACTTTGGGCAAGAAGCTGATGTGCTTGTGCCCTGGTTTCTCTACCATCAAAAGGTGTTGGTCGCCTGGATACCCCACAACTGAGTGTCTAGTAGTGGAAGCTTCTCCTCTTCCAGTGTGGTAGAACAAAAACATTAAATTGAAAATGAAATTAAAATATGGCAAGTTCAAAACTGTCAGAGGGAATTCCTTTTTCACATATGCTGATGCAAATCATGGCTAACACCGGTGACTAAGGTGAAGTGGCGTCAGTGGGAAACAGAATTAAGTGGGGTCTGTTTAGTGCCTATAAAAGTAATAACCACACACTCATTGAGCCCTGACCCAGCGTTTCTTTTGTAGTTTAAATTTTTTAATAAAGTATTTTTTTGCCTGCCTTTTCCTAAGAAAAATGTTGAAATTAATCTTTGCTCATGTAAAGTGCATTTGCCATATGACTAATGGTTATTTTTAAAGTGCTGAGAGAAATGTATGCATGTGTGTGTCAAGGAGACAAAGAGAGGGAGTTTTTGTCTATTTGCTGTGGTAATTGTTTATGAATATAGTTGTTTTTTCCAATTATCCTTTCCAGTTTTAATATATTAGCAGCCTTGTCTGCATTTCTATTGGTTGAGGTTTGTGTGTAAATGTAGAAATTCATGCTGTCAGATACTTCAGTTACAAAAACATATGCTACGTTTTAAGCATTGGTTTTTATTCATAAAATGCCACAGAACTGAGATGGGGAGACTTGTGGAAAAGATGGCACTAAAAGTTAAACCATGGTCATACAAAAAACCGTGTGGCCATTCAGATGCTTTCTGGGTCTTGAACTGAACATTTATTTTGTGTTCAAAAACAAAGGAAAAACTCTGAAAGGCCAGAATTCATGCTAATACTTGAAGGAGAAGTTAAACCCAGAGTCAGGGCTGGAGAATTTGACCTAAGGCATATTAGTATGGCTTCATGAGCAGAGATACAGTATGGAAGTGGAGAATTAATTTCTTCTACAACAGCCAGATTTTGTAATCTTTCCTATGCAAAAACACAGTGGAAAATAGGAGACGTGGCCAGTGGAGTCTAAAGCCATTTGCACTTGGAATAAATGAGTCTATGAGTGAAGTCCTCGTCCCCTATATGTCAGAACTAGCAATCCTGCAGAATTTACTTGGTCTACATTGTACTTAAGGTTTTAAGTACCTAGTGCCCAGCTGAGGCAACCACGATTGACCTGTGTATCAGGAGCAGCATAAGTGCCAGATACTTCGTGTGTGTCTGTGTCTGTGTGTGTGTGTGTGTGTGTGTGTGTGTGTGTGTGTGTGTGTGTTTAATGTGAAAGCAGCTTTTGTTTTACAATTGCTGCTCATGCCATAGCTTGTGGGGACTGGTTTTCATTAACATACTTAAGTTTTTGTGATTTAACACTATTGCATGATCTGAGTGTTTGAAAATTACTTGAGCAGGCCCTATCCAGAAGTTTGCCACGTGTCTCAGTGCCCTTTCCCAGGGCAGGAGTCATTTCACACTGCTGGCATGACATATTTTCCTCCAGCAGCACAGCAGGAACAAATCCTCACAGGTTTCAGAAGCTGTGAAAATCTGCATGGTTTAGCAACCCCCTTCTTCATCCACAGAAATAAAGGGTCTCCATCTTTTTCTTCCCCAAGGTTAACTGCAGTTACACTGGAGCAGGGTATTTTAAATTTATACTATTTGGTTTTGGAGCTGGAGGTCTGTAAATGCTACTGTAAGGCTTCTGCTGTTCAAACATTATTTCACATTGGTATTTTTATTTGAAGGCCCAACCATGGCCAAGGAAAGGAAACTTCTGTACTTTCCTTTTTGTGTTACATCTTCCAACTGGAATATTTTCAAGCACAATAGAATTGAACATGAGCTTTGGAGAGGGAAAGAGAGGAGAAAAGGGAGTGAGCTATAAGAGGTGATGACTCCAGTGGGGTACTTTGCAGTTCAGTTCTCTGGGGACTGAAAAATGCTTTCAACCAGTGTGATGTTGCAACAGTCCAAAAGAGGAGAGAAAAATCCACATCTGATCTAGACCGACCAGAAACTAAAAACAAGGGACACTTTGAATTCTTAGACTCTCACCACAATTGAAAACTGTGTTTAGGCCAAGCAACTGGAAAATCAGTTTCTTGGGTTAGAGAAATGCTTCCCTGAAGAGTCAGAAGCAGCTTTCCATTTTAATTGGTAAAGAAATTATTCTATTCTGAAGCAGTGATCCTAACATTTGAACCAGTGCAAAGGTTTGCAGTCAGGGCTATGAAGAGCTTAGTGAAATGCTACAGTAAAACAAATTTTTCTGTGACATTTTCTTGCCATTTGGCTCTGTTAGTCTATCATTTGTCACCAAATGGAAAAATAAGATCTGTCTTCATAGTGTACCCAAAAGAAATCTGACTGCAAACACAAGTCAGGAAGAGGCGTAGGGACAGGAGCTGAGTGGTGTAACCCTAGATCAAGAGATGGTTATGAGAAATCATATACTGGGGACCTCAGAATCCCCTGACCAGGAGTAATTGAATGTAGTAATTGTTAAGGAGAGCTTTGAGAAGAAATGTTGAGTAAAAATTACTTACGGTGTGCTTGTTTTAAGAGGGAAGTGTAGTAAATTTCAGGACAAATTTTTAAGTGGCAATAGCACAGGCACGACCTATGCTGTAGGCAAAATAAATTTTCTGAACTAAATGACTGCTCTCAGTCAGCCAGGCTAAGTGTTTGTTTTTGGGGTGAAATATGTATTTCCTTCATTGCGCTTGTACAAGGATAGCTGAAGCCTGAGAGGAGGACTCTGGGGATCTGGTTTTAATGGCTGGTAATAACACCTGCCCTTTATGGGATGAGGGGTGAAGTCTTGCAAATTTGCATTGCAGAATAAGGGATGAGATCAGAAAACCCTTCTTAGATGTGTCAGAGATATGGGAGATGTACTTAGTTTTACAAGAATCAAGAAAATTAGGATTTTTCCCTTAGTCTTTCACTTTTAAAACTGATGTATCATTTCTAGTCTACTTACTGTGGAAGACGTTGGGCTAAATAAGTTGGTCTCATGGAGAACTACCCCACAGTCTTCTGGATTAAAATGATAGATGTGTCAAGCATTATATTATTTTATGCATAAATTTTAGAACAATATTTTCTTTAAAATTACTCAGTCAATATACTTGACTCTGGTAAAAGTAGTATGATTCCTACAGCCTGTATTTTACCAATCTTCAAAGCTTCTCTTTTGCATAAGAGCACCACAGCACCTTGATAACAAAACATGACAAAAGATAAAGATAACAAAATCAAAGGAATTTGAAGATGCTAGGCAGTCTGTTCTTGTAGCACCGTGATTTTTTCTTGCACTTGCAGAACTGCAGTCAAGTAACAGATAATGAAGGAAGAACATCATATACATTTGTTTTATAGGTGCTGTGGCCATAAGATGGTTCCAGAAATTCATTCCTCAGTTCTATCCTTTCTTTTTCTAATGTTCTTTTTTCATCTGATGGCCATTGGAAGCACAACTCACTGTGCTAGTTCATAAGGACAAGGTGGTATGTTGGGAGTGTTCTGTAACAGGTAACTTAAAATACGTTTAAGTATTTTTCTGGGTAGTGAGCAGCAGTACCTAGCATGCATATGATTCTTGACTGCAAATATACTTGCAAGCTCCAGGTCATGTGAAATTCTCACCTGAAATTTGTTGCCTGTTTCATGGAGCTTAGGGCAAGTTCTGTTCACCTGTGGGTTTTTTCCTCAGTATTGAGGTCTGAGTAGTGTTCCTTGCTTTGGCTAAATGAAATACATTTTAGAAGGCAGCTGCCTATTGCCAAGAAGAGCCCTAATGCAAGAATATTTCCATCTGGGATGACTAACATGTGCCCAATGTACGTCCAGTCTCACATCCCACTCTGCAGACAAGATCCACTGATGAATTAATTCTCTTCTTGCTTCAAAGGGCAGTCAAAAGATGAAAGTGAAGAACTGGACATATTTCAAAAAATGACATTCTATGAAAAATAGGTCATTCAGCCAGATTGCAAATCATAGATTTTCAAAAATGTGGAATGTCAGGCAGTCCTATTTGAAAAAATATGTCTTCTCTTGCTTGTTGCATATTTTGCTAGTGATGGAAAGAACATATTCATAAAGGAAAGACAGTGTTTTAACTCATACTTAGGATAATGCCGACAGTATTCAACTTGTTTGGTCCAGGCTTATGCCAATATAAATACAATGCATTTGTCCTTGTTCAGTTTGTAGTTCTTTTGTAACAGAAGCAGCAAAGTTATTTTGAACAGTTGTAAATATAAAACTGATACAGTGGTTTCTGGTATTTCATAGTTGCAAATATGGAGTCTGCTTTTTGTGAAGACACTTGATTTTATTGAATGTGTCATATGCAGGGCTGATCCTTCTCATGCACTGAAGGAATGTCAATGCTGATATAAAACCCCATATAATAACTCACCGGCTTCTCATATATCACTGACTCAGTCAATAAAATATATAATTGTGATGCTAATTAAATTGTGATTTTAAGGCTGTGTCTTTAACAAAGGGATTGTTTGTACCTACCCAGAATTAAAACCAGAGCTATCAGTCTAATTCAGTATAGCTGTCAATTCTGAGAACAATACACAGAAGCTGCAACTTCTTAGCTTCAGAGGCGCAGGTCTGAGGAGGTGTAAATCCTCCACTGAAGAAGAATGCACAACATGCTGCCTGCTGTTTAATTGGTGCTACATGTATTAGCAGAGCAGAGACCTAGAAATACATAAATCCCCCTAAAATCAGCTATTTAGTATTCTATTTGAGCAGTACCAGTGCTGACTGCCTAAAACCGGCAATCCAAAAATGGCAAAACAGTGTTCATCTCAAGAATTAAAACCCTAAGCCAATATCATGTGCAGTCCTTTCAGATGCAATTATTTATTCTAGTATTCTAGTTTGTCTTGAATGAGCCTGGTATGTTTTTATATGCTGTAAAAATAAATACATTGGTTTAAAGCCCTGGAAAATCCAAGTAGGTATTAAATAGTCCAGCACTGCAGAAATGCAGCGTCTAATTTTCTGAGATCATCTGTGCTCTCTGTGAATATCTGATCCAATTCAGCACATCTGGGCATTTCTTCTGCAGTTGCCAGGGAGTTGGCCATGTATTCACAGGGCTTTCCCCTGTACCACCTATTGCAAGTAGTTGTGGTGGCCAAGGCAAAGACCAGGCATAGAGCAGGCTCATTGGAGCTAATAGTTGGATAACATTTGAAAATTTGTATTTGCACCCAGATGAAGAAAAAAAACAGGTCTGTAGGGAGCGGTCATGCTCTTATTAGGGCAACTTCTGTAGTTGGGAAAAACAGACAAGCTTTTAGACAGACAAGACTGCTTCTGGTCTGGAACAGAAGCAGGAGTGTTCAAGCTAAGACCAAGATGAAAACAATTGCTCTACTTTTACTTTGTCAAGCACTGTTCAGACTGATTGGCCACCTCCTAGAGCCTGGAGAGTCATCAAGCTCTGAGTTATGGAGAAAATGTTTTTGATCCAGTTATCTCAGTCTGTATTAATCCTGCATGTGGCTCCACCAGCTTCAGTAGACAAACATCATTATCCAAGCATTTAATGATCATTTCCATTGAGGATTTGTTTATTTACAGTAAAAGGCAGGGTGGCCTTAGTGGGCAGGACTCCAGGCTGAAACTCTGAAGCCCACTCTATCTTCCCTAAGCTGCTGGTCTGCTGAGTGATCTGCAGTGAGTGGGTCTATCTGTCAGCTCCTGTGTGGTAAATAGGCATACCAAAACTGGCCTCCTTGCAAAGTCCTTTTATATCTACAAAGGAGAAGTGTTGCATGGCAGTTATACACTTCTTCATTAATAGCTCTTTTTCATGTGGTTCCTTTAATAGACGTGTGAGTTCTGATAGTGTTACACCCTGTTGTCTTCTGAATGGGGTGAAACACTACTGCTGGTGCTGGTAGCATCTCTGTTTGCCAAATGTGACTAGAAGACTCCTACTACTGTGATGTGAGCAGCTAAAAAGTTACTTCTCTAAACTTCCTGATATTAGATATGCTCTTAAAAGGGAAAGGCTGTGTATGTCCAGGAACTACACAAGTTTCTTCATCTCCTTGGAAAATTACTGCAATCTGAGTGGGCACATGTGGAAATGAATAACTAAGCAGATGTTCACAGATTCTCCAGTAAATCCACAGTAAATGCTATATTTTTCACCTTTAAATAAAACACAGGAAAATGAATGTTGAAGCATTTCCCATTATTCTTAATGTGTGTGTATGTGCAGTCAAATGTACAAATGCATAACCATACTTAACAAAAAAGCAAATGTATGTACTATGAACATGTGTGAGGATGCATACATTGGTGTTAAAGGGTGCAATATATATATATATATATATATATAAAATTTATGTCAAATACACATTTAGGTTGCCATGCCAAGCAACATTGGGTAGTCCAGAATGCAGATTTCTTGGGCATTCTTAATTAGCCCTCTTGAATATGTAGGATGATGCAGTTTTAATTGTATGATAACATATAGGGCTTTTTTCCTTAACAGATAGTTGCTTCAGCCAGTCAATAGGGGGGCAGTTTTTAAACCTTCCTGCTTTTTATCTTATTCCATTGAGTGCTCTGGCCTCAGATCTCATATTAGTGCAAATGATCAAAGTATTACACTGAACACAGAAAAAACATTAATCCACTTCCAAGGTTTAGTTTTCTTGTTGCTTCCCTAGTGGCATCTTAATATGCTGCAAATCCTGGTGAACATATCTCTTCAAAACATCTGTGCAGGGTGAGAATTCTATTTTTTTTACAATATTATTGCCATCTTGCAAAAGCACTTAAGCACAGGGGGTAGAAAGGACAAAAATGTCAGAATGACAACTTTCAGTGAAAGCTGAAAGAGGGAGCTGTGGGAGCCTTTGCATGTGTAGAATTTCCCTAAGACTTTCTCCACAAAGCACAGGGCCAGTTGACTTCAGCTTTCAGCACTTCTGCATTTCAGGCCCCAGGTGTCTCTTGCTGAGCACCCAGAAAATGAAGCCAACCACTCAAGAGGGAGGAAATTCCAGAATTATGTCATCATGCCTACATGTGGGGAGGGGAGAGGAGCTAATCGTGCCCAGACAATCCAAAATCTGGCATTTGCTAAGATTTTAGCATTTGACTTGCAACCCTATCATTCTTTTAGCTGAGTTTCTCTGTGTATGTGTATGCATTTCTCTGTAAATAAATAAGGACATCTAAACTGTGTCTAATCTGCAGTCCTCTTGGACTGCTTTCTCAGTAAAACTAATTTATTGATGCCCTTTGTGCCCTTGGAAGAAGACATGGCATACGTTTTAATAACCTTTACTTACTTCCATTTATCCCTACTCTGCATTAGAATCAGGAACGGGCTATAGGCAAGCAAATAATTTGATGCCCAAAATCAGAAGGATCAAGGACTTCTAGAAACAGGGATAAATTTGCTTCACTTCAACCTGAAAACCTGCTACTAAATCTTGAGTTCTAAATTTGCTACATGATCCCTATCCACTACCAAACTGGAAGTGAAGCATTAAAAAGCATTGCAAGAAGCTTTAAAAATCCCAAATATTTCAGTTGAATATTGGTGTAGTTTTTGTTTGCTGCCTGAAAATTTTCTCAAACCCTTTACCTTCTGAAACTTCCCTGCACAAGCTGGCAGGTTAGAAACAGGTTAAAAATGGAAGCAGAAAACCATATTTAAACAGCTGGTTCCAAGAGATGGTGCTTTAGGGAATGAAAACTTTTAATGCAAGACTCACAAAACTTTTGTAGGAGCCGGTTTTATTAGTATCTGCCATAATTCTGTCTGTGTGTATATATCTGTACAGCATTGTGATCCTATCTGTGTGTGCATGGTACTTGAGGTTAGCAGAGTATTCACTCCCTGCTGTGCCAGGCACTCACACTTCTCACCTGTTCTTTGAAACTGGGAGTGCCTCTCTCTTCCATGCATCCCCATCTCCACTAGTGCCACAGACCAATGGCAGAAGGACCTTTTTTTACCCCTCCTGTGTGTGTACAGCAGGAGAGCTCTTCTCGCTGACTCTCTGCTGACTGTGTTGGATGTTACCTGTCTTCCAGCCAGTGGACAGAGCAATGTATTTACCCTGCCCAATTGAACCGCCCTGGCCTGCTCTCTAAAAGTTTGTCCTTAGTCCTTCTCTGTAGGGTACCTAGGAAAAAGTAGGCATCAAAGGGAGGTGAGTACCCGACCTTTTTTCCACCTCAGGTTCCATGGTCTGATAAATCCCTGATAGAGGAGTGGCATTCATTAGTAGTGCTTTTAATTCTGGAAATGCCTCTTCGTCCATGCTGGATTCCTCCTCCCTTTCCAGCTTGTGAAGCACATGGTTATCCCTCCTCCCTGGTGGCTGGGGAGATGAGCTTTCCCTTTCTCCCCACTGCAGTCACTAGCAGTAAGAGGAATGATGGCAGATTTTATGCCAAGATTTCCTCGTTTTCCCAATAGGGAAAAGCATATGTGTCCATGCTGAGACATCTCCTTACAGTATGTGGCTAAGTCATGATCTCCACCCAAGATACTGCAGAATCACAGAGTCACAGAATATTCTGAGTTGGAAGGGACCCACAAAGATCATTGAATCCAACTCTTAAGTTAATGGCCCATATGGCACCTAGCAACATGTCCCCTCTGGGCTTCTGGCAATGTGGTGGGAATAGTACAGTGCCTATTACGTTATTGGAAACAAAATACAGCTGCATGTTCCTGTTGGTTGAATGCAACCTGTCAGCACCACCATCTCACAAGAAGCCAGGACTGATTACAGCCAGCCTTCACAGCAGAAGGTGCCAGTAACCAACCAGCTGGAGAAGCATGATATGTTTTCCCCGTTAACATGGCAGGTTAGAGCAGGAAGTGTGCCTGGAGAAACACCATGACACAAGGAAATGTATGGTGACAGGAGGTTGCTCAGAAAGCCCCAGAGGAGCTGCAGTGATTTTCCTGATGGCTGAATGCCCCAGGGCCAGGACAACATGTGGTCTCTCATGCCATGGACCAATACAGGTCACCAGTGGTGCTTGCTATGCCTTGGTGGTATCTCAAGCTCCAAAATAACTGCAAAATAATTCCTCCATAGCCTGTGGATTTACTCATTCTCATTGCTAAATACTTTTAGGACCAGCACTATTTCCATTCCTCATAGTTCACGGAGTCTAGAAAGCTGTGTGTCTGTTCTCTCAAGAATGTGAGTGGGTTGGGTGCCAGCCCTGGGAACAGGGAAAATGGATCACATTGCTGTAACAAGCTGGTAACAAGAAATGAGGGCTAGGTGGACTCCAAGCCATTTTGGTTCATCACTGTGTTTCCAGCTCTGCTTGTATTATATTCTGGTCTGGACAATCAGAACCCTTGTAACTTCAGAGAAACATCCAGGAATGAGTGGTTTGCCCTCCTGAATAAAATGAGACCATGTGAGTGTGGGGAGAGAGGGGGAAGGGAGAGATGCATTTGCATAGGTCAGGAAAGGTCATTAAAACATCTGGCAGTAGTAACTGACATGTGTCAAATTTTAGTGTTCATTAAATTTCTATTAATGCAAGAATGGTTCCTAAGCTCCAAATGCCACTTTTGGTTGCTGTATTCCCCCAGTTGATGGTGATGACTTTTCAGAACTGTGCCATGCTTGTTTCCTTGCTAGTGGCTTCTGACCTGAGGTCAGTTTTCTGTTTAACCTATTCCTGTAGGTCAAAAGACAAATTAATCTGGTGAGAATTGAATTGGAAATGAGGTATCTGCATAGCAGGTGTCCCAGCTGTGGAATAGCTGCCAGGCTGAAACATATTTGTATCTGTCCTCATGCCATCCAAGAAGTCATATCCGAGGTCAGGGAGATACTCAGTTGACATCTGAGATGGGAAGTTATGGGGAGCAGAAGTGGCAGGTGCCCAGTGCGAGCAGATTATCTTGCAGTCAGGGGGGAAATGTCTAAGAGAGTCACTCTGAGCATAAATGTACATGTTTCATGTATTGGGCACTTGGCTTTACCAGTTTATAATTGTAAAGAAGTCAGACAATTTCCAGGCCCCTTAAAGAGGAGAATCTCACTAATCTTTTTCTTCCTTTTTTTTTTTTTTTTTTCAGAGGATGAAGATGACGAAGAAATGGTGGAGCCAAAAACACAGGATGACTTAGAGACAGAAAATCAAGACCAAAAGCAGGAAGTGAAAGAAGGTACTTTAAAAAATGAAAAGGATGATGTTAGATGCTTAAGGGACTGGATCCTGTCAGTAGTTATTCTCATAAGTAGTTTCCACTGTTGAGAACACTGAAATTGAAACAGCTGCCAGTTTTATTGATTCAAAACCATATGAGTAGCATAAAAGCAGAAAACTGTATCCCAGAGACCCAGGTGGTAGGCCTGAGAAGATTGTGAAAGGCATGAGACTTGAGCTGTTTAGAAGAATGTCCTACATGTCCTTATAATTTGAAAATGAAGTAGGGATTCTTGGATCCCAGTACTGGTACTAATTTGTCCTCTGGCTAAAACACCCTGCTTACGTGAAAGATTTAAAATGGGAATGCCCGGCATTCCAGCAGCTCTATTAAGTTTGTTGGTCTTCAGAGGTACTTGGAGTCTTTAACTGTCTGCCTGCTTGAGAGGAACAAACTTAAACCTAGTGGTAGTCAGGAATCTTCCAGCAGAAAATAATTTCACTTGAAAAATGTTTTCTGTCAAAATCAAAAGGTTTTGTGGGAACTGCCTCAAGGAACTTAAAAAATTCCCCTGAAGCCAGATAGGTTCAGCCCTTCTGTCCATTACTCTGTATTGAGGTGTTCTGCATGGTTACAAGAGACAAAAATTCAGATTACTACTTGCTTCTGGTGCAGACAAGAGACACTTGCTTAAGTCATGCATATCAGCACTGGATGTGGTAGATATGCTTGGTGTCTCTTTTCCTTTCCTTGGACCTGTCCTAGCTTTCAAATTAGAAGAATGATGTGAAATATGTTCTTCCTCATCTAGAAATTTACTAGAGTATTGGCTATTCTAGTGTGTCAGTGCCTTCAACAGTCAATACTCATACCTGTGTTGAATAGGGAAAAAGAACTGAAATAGCAGCAGCTCCAGGGTGGAAGGAAATGGGTTTCTTCTCCAGCATTTCTTACTTTTGTATTGCCAGGACTCCTAAAAATTCTGTTCCATCTCTTGAAAGTTAGTTTACTTCTTCAGGTAGGGCCTAAGTTCTTTCTTGCTATGATGGTCATTACCAGGATAATTTTGTGACCTTGGTTGTTCTCAACATAACCTCACTAGGGGAAAAATATGGAGCCATTTTACATGGAAGCCCATGAAATCTTCAGCTGGGAATACAGCAGTCAATGACTATTTCTCATCCAGGGGAGACTGGTATCTTTTCATCAGTATCCAAAAAAAAAAACTAATCTGGTACACAGTGCCCACATTTGCTATCCTCACCCACTGACGTGACTTGCAGTACCAGCCATACCATTTTGTTTATAAATTGATCTTTCTTCCCCCTTTAGAGCATCACAGAAATCACCCATGCCATAAATCCTGCAGTGTTCATTGCTCGTTTAGGTCCTTGTAGAAATGTGAAGACATAAACTCAGTCCTCCTGCTCCTCATCATTCTGCTTCTTCCACTGGCCCCAGCCACTGATGCCATGGGCAGAGGGGAGCAACGGGGACAGCAGGAACAGGAGTCAGGCAAGTCTGCAAAGGCAGAACTGAGGACATGAGCAAGAAATGTGGCAACATAGAAAAAGTACATTTTTCATGAAAATTACTCTTCTTTTCAAAATTGTGAGGTCAATTTGCACATGGGCTTTTGCAGTCACTGGACCTAACACAGTATCTCTTTTACTGATGGCAACAGAAAGCCATAAAAACCTCTACTACTGCACACCGTGCATAATCACTGTCCCCAGTTTCTGCATGTCCCTGTAGTATTCAACTTACAGCTTATCCTACACCCATTTATTCCCACAGAAAAGCGATGCTAATGCTTACACACCGGGAGAAAGCACAAACTCCTGCAAGAAGAGAAGAAGAAAAGAATCAATAGAACCCTGAACTGATTTATTTCACTTTTTTTAATGGGCTTTCAAGTTAGCCTTTTATGTACTTTGCTCACCAGCCACCAGTGCCAACATCTTTTATATCTTTGTGTTTTAGTCAGAGGGCAGTGCTCCCCTTCCCTGCCTAGCAGACCCCCAGGAGCAGTAGATCATCTGGGCTGGTTTAGCACTGGTCTCAGGCACACAAACTGCAGGCTGTACAAGCAAGGCACAGCTTGTTTCAGCAGAACCGACTTTGTGAGGTGCTAACATTTGACTGGATTCAAGGAAGAAGAAAACATGCTCATTGCTTGATGGAAAGTGAACTTGACCTGTAGTATGTGTTGTGATAGATAAAATAATGGTGTGCTGCTGACAGGCATTAAATGCTGTGAATCAAATGAAGCCATCATCCCCAAACTGACATGGAATGGAGTCTCATTTTTTAGTGTTTGGTGTCATTCTCTCCCTGTTGGCTTTAGCCCTTTTGCCTACAAAATCCCATTTTCCTCTCTGTTGTAATCACCCTTCTCATGTTCTGAACAACATTCAGAGTTTGAAGCCATCGTTTGTGTTTCATGGAAGTGATTAAAACCATGTTACAAGTCAAACAGGAGTTTAGAAGAACATTTCCTGTCGGTGCTGCACTCTGTGTGCCTACTCAGAATTAATAGCTTTTCTGCAAATTAGCACATAATGGGTTAAAAGCATGTTTATGTTGGCATTAAGTACTCTGGCTTCTTTTTCTCTGCAAGGCAAGACAATATTTTGCAAACTTTTTAAAGAATCTCTAATAGACATTATAGTGGCGCCATTCACACTGCTATATAGTAGTTAAGGCTGTGTCAGCACTTCCATTATGAATCCTGTTTTTCAGGGATTTATAACCCAGCCGTAAAAATTTGCTCTGGGCTGAAATTTGGTTTCAGCTCAGGGAGCACATTTTTTAACAGATTAAAAAAAATCAGCATGGCCTTTTTTGAGTTATAGGAGTGTTAAGAAAAAAACCATGGGAGAGAGAAGTGCAGGGAGAGAAAGGCAGACCATTTTTTCATGAATATAACTCAAAAATTGGTCAGGATAAAAAATAAAGTTTGGATGCAGTCTGTTCAGTCTCCCTCTCTCCAAGCCAACAGGACAAGAGTGCTTTATTTTCATAATGGTATTTTAAGAGGAAACGTGATTTTTTTTTTCTATGTGGTTTATAGGTAGTTCAGTTTAATTCTTCAGACATTTATTACATGCTTAATTTCCTCATCTTCCCCTGCACACCCCAGAGTTGCTCTATGGGGTTTGGTGGGATTATTCAGCAATCAGGGGTGTTTGTAGGGTCTGACCCTGGCTCTGGACATGTCCCAGCATCACTGTAAGGCCCACAGTGCACCTGCACTGGGGCAGCCTGTCTGTCATGGCACCTCTTGCAGAACTTCACTACCATGGAGGTGTGAAGGGCAGAGGAACAGCTTGGGCCCCACAGAGTGGAGTGGGAGATGAAGAACTGACTCATTGACTACTCGAAGTGTTTGAAGCCTTGGGACCACCTTGTGTGCCTTCCATGGGGCTGCCTGTTGCCACCCATGTCTTGGGTGCATGCTCTCTCCATTGTTTTTGGAATAACCAAGTGTGGGATACCTGACGGTGAACTGGGCTGGGCTCTGCCTGTTGCCAGCCTCTCCTGACCATATAAACAAGAGACTGGTCCCAAACTGTGGCATCAAGTGGGATGGGGTTTTCCACCACCAGAGAGCTCTGGAGCTCCACCTAAGGCTCTTCTTTGTGTCAGTAAAAACCACATGAACAACGGGACGGGCTAGGTCTTGAAAGTGGGCCTCAATCTGCATTTATCTGAAGCCATGGGCATATCCACAGAAACTTGCACGAAAGACTGTGATGGGAAAGGCTGGGATCTGCAGCTCCAAAGACCTGCTGTGCCCTGCTCTTGCCCTGGCTCTGTGCATGGGGCTTAGGTGTCCACAGAGCAGGCTGGGCTGGTGGGGATGGTTTCGCTCTCGACAGCTCAGGCATCAGTATTGGAAAAGCAAGACAGGTTGTGGTGAGGTTTGTCATGGCCAGAAATGCCATGGTTTCACTGCCCCCAACACCACAGTGAGCTCAGGTGTGCCTGAGCCAGCTCAGGCATGCTCAGGGATGGTGTCCAGCATGGGCCCTGGAGAAGCACAGGCAGTGGGAACAGCCCTGCCTGGCACAGTATCAAATTTCAGGCTCTGCAACCTACTACTCCAGAATCAAAAATTCCCTGAATAAAGCTTGAAGTCTTCCTTTTTATGTTTAGTGGTTATGCCATGAAGGGGCTTGCCAGCACAACAAAGACATGACATATATCAAACCATGGTATGGCACACAGCAAAGCAGGATATGGCATATATCAAGCCTGACATGAAAGTGCAAAGCACAAGAAAAACAGGAGGATCACAAGGTATCAGCAGGCAAGGACTGAAAGCTGCTGAGAGCCACTTCACACCTTGCAATTCTCACCCTGTACCTTTCAGTCATCCTCCATCGTCAGCACATCTAAAGTTTACATGGATTTAAATAGATGCTGAAAGAAATAATACAGCTCTTAAAGGGGTTTTAATAATCTCCTTCTGTCTCTCATTATATCTCTGCGTTGATAACAAGGCTGCTTCCTGCTTTACTGTTTTTATTAGTTTGTCCTTTCTTTCTTTCCCTTACTCCTTTTGGACTTTTTCTTTTGGTTTGGTATTTTATTTCCTTTAATGGACTTAATTTTCATTTCTCTTGTCAGGTTTTTAGAGTTGCTGAGATTCCAGGAGAATCTTTGTTTTATTTATTTAAATGTGGGGTGGGGGTTTTTTGTTTCGTTTTCTTTTCTCTTTTCTTTTCTTTTCTTTTCTTTTCTTTTCTTTTCTTTTCTTTTCTTTTCTTTTCTTTTCTTTTCTTTTCTTTTCTTTTCTTTTCTTTTCTTTTCTTTTCTTTTCTTTTATTTATTTAAATGTGGGGTGGGGTTTTTTTGTTTTGTTTTCTTTTCTTTTCTTTTCTTTTCTTTTCTTTTCTTTTCTTTTCTTTTCTTTTCTTTTCTTTTCTTTTCTTTTCTTTTCTATTTTTTTTTAACTCCCTTGAGAGAAGACTCAAATCTTGGTACTTGAATATTTCTAAATTTGTTCCTGCACTGTTATCCCAACTATTTATGTTGTATTTACTACAAACATGCTTCTGCTGAATAAGAACAAGTGTGCATCAATTTTTTCTTCATTCCTAAAGATTCAAGAAGATGTTTTAATATCATTTTTTGTTTCTTTCTGTTTTGTCCAAAGAAATTTATGGACAAAGGACCTGATGTGAAATATAGTATTTCTGAGGATTATGTTAAGTCACATGAATTGATAAAATGTTCCTATTTTTGTAAATAAGTCTTGAATAAATTGGTTGTTTTCACATCATGTTCAACTATTGTTTCATGTTCTAGACCTTCCTGTTCAAGCCCAAGTATATAGTATCTTTCATTACAGATACACTTCACAGTTTCTTTCTCTGTGGTGTCGTCTGTGCATATATTGCTCTGTACAGCAATTTAATTTTAAATGTAAATTCCATTCTGTTTTGCACAGTATTATACATTAGCATGAGCACAGGGCTGCTTTGATACATGTCCTTGACGTCACAGCCCCAGAGGCTCTTGCAGAGCAGGCTGCTGGTGGCTGCGGGGTCCCGTCCATGTCTCACTGGGTTCCCGGTGGTCGCTTCGGCAGGACTTGGTGGCTGCACCGTCGATCCCCCTGCCATGAGCTGTGCAGGGCCACACATGGGTTCAGCTCCTTCGGGTGGGACCAGAGCACAGGCACAGCAGTTCATTAGGAAGCTGTGGTGTCGAAACAAGAGCAAACTATGGAGCTTTCTTTGCAGGAGTTTTCATTGCACTCCAGGCAATAAGCACGTAACTTTTAGCAGTGGTAAACTACACACTGCACTGGGCTTTGTTCAGCACAGAAGGTTAGATGTGGTTGGTTTGTGTTTTATGCCAGGGAGAGCAGATACTTGAAGACAAATGCTGTATTCTTACAGGGAATTTCTGGAGATATTGTCACATCACATAGGTCTCTGTGACAAAACAAAACAAAAAACCACTTTGATCAGCTACTTATGTTTCTCAGTTTTCCTTGAAGAGAGCCTGTGTTTCTTGAAAGCTGAGATCAAAGTCACTGTAAACTTCCAGATCGGAAGAAAAATTGTAGAAAATTACATAGGTTCTTTTTATTTTATTTGAGGTAATGGACAGACAGGGAGAAGGAACAAGGAGAAAATGGAAATGTCTCTGAAAGATAAATGGTTAGAAAACCTCCATATTTGAAAGAACAAACCTGTTTGTTTGGGGTTTTTTTTTTTTGCTTATACTTCATGTATTTACAGTAGTTATAGCAATGTTTTACACTGGAAAAAGTAATGATGTTAACATTCTTGTAAGAAGAGATTGCCTCAAATAAAACTTCAGAGGCAGCCGAATGAAAGAAGAAAATAAGGCTAAAATATGAAGCTTAATATTGCCAGGGGGCATCTGGTGTGTCAGTCAGATGAATGAGGTAAGCTGATTTATGCCCTAAAAACTTTAGCCAAGGTGTTCCTGATGGTTTAATAGACTGCTGGCCTCCCACAGATCATTGCTAACTGCAAGGGAGATTTTGCTGAGGTAGAGCTACAATCATGTGTGTCTCCACTGGTTGTGAGCACTCCACAGCTCCCAAGTTGTTTATTTTTTGCCTTTTCCCTTTCTATTGATTTTGGGTTGTATTTTCTTTGCAGTTATAGTCAGCAAATGGCCAAGTAATAAATTTATATTTCCAAGCTGTAGAGAGGATTTGATTTAGCAAATAATTTTTACCATTTGCAGCAGTTTAACACAGATTTTCCAGTTGCCTTTGCAGTTATTTCCCCCCTCTTTAGGCCATTTTGCTGCATTGTCATGCTTGTTGTCTTTGATTCTCAGAAAGCAATGCTTTAGTGGTGACGATGGGATATTGCCTCATTACAGGCTTCCTTGCCAGATGAGTTCCCTCAGTGCCAATTACTGTTCAGCAGTGGATGCTGCAATAGGTCAAGCTGTACTTTTTGCTAGTCGTTCTTTTTCTTTCACATGCATTGCTTCTTTGTAAAGCATTTAGGGGCAAATTGTGCTCCTGCCTTGGTAATTGTCGCTCTGCTACTCAGGGGGAGCATGTGAGAGGATGCAGATATTCTCTGAATGTGTGGAGCTCCACAGGGACCACTCACCTGCTGGTAGGAGACAGGGCCAAGGCCATAGGAGATCATCAAAGGCTAAAGTTGGTAACTTCTTAGCTGCTCTGTCTCCTGAGGGCCAAATTGCTCCTCTGTCTTTTGCATTTCTCCTGCCCTCTCTGTTTGGCTCAGGTGTAGTGCAGAGATTCTGTCTTTCAGAGCTAACGCTTTGACCACTCGAGGCAAACTTTGAGGCAAAGCGTGGTGATAGCAGCCTCTCATCACAGCAGCTCTGAGAGCAGGCATGCTGAAAACAGGGGGAGCTGATACTGCAGGAGTGATGACCATGTCACTCCTCCTGCCTGCTGCTGTGCCCTTCCATCCGTTCCTGTCCCGAGGGCTGGTGGTGGCATCGTGCCCCATCCAGTTGGGCATTGGAGTGCGTGAATGCAATGTGAAGCACAGGAAAATCAGATGGAGAGCAAGGGCCACATCTGCCTGATCACTGAAAGAAGCTGTGTGGCGTGGCACAGAAACTAGGAAATCAATTCGAGCTGTAGCTTGAAACTGTGTCAGTCATTGTTTAATTAAACATTGAGATATGTATGACAGGGCTGGGAGTTAAACTTTGCTGTATGGTGGGTGTTCTCTGAACTGCAGAATTTTTTGGCTGCTGGTGTTTTAACCCAATATGGCCTACAGAGACTGCAAGGTAATTTTCACAGGCAAACACCTCAAATCTATAGTGTAAAGCCAAATGCAAGAGACCTTTGATTGCCTGTTAAACTCTTACGTAGGAGTCTCTGTAGTTTTGCAGTAAATCTGTTTATGATATGTTGTTTGTGTTCCTAATAAATTTGGAACAAAATTCTCTGTCAAGAGAGCTTTTTGTGCTGGGAATTTAGGCTAGCTGCAAGGTTGGTTTGGGGTAACTGTAAAGATATTAATGTCATTTCTTGAAATACAAGTAATTCTGAAATATAACCAAAATGATGATTCAAAAACACATGTGAGCAAATGCATAATCAATATACAATATTGCTGAAATATTGCCACAATATCAATATGGCCCTGATAGTGTAATTGAGAACAGAATTTTGTACTGTAGTAACTTTCATTCCTTCTGATGCTTGCATTTTAGTTACCATTTACCAACAGGTCATTAAACTGATAGAGATGTTGCATTGGTGCATCCTTTAAAGATAGTATTTTTCAAATGAAGGGCCAAACTGGAAATATTGGAAGTAAACATTTAGCATCTCTGTGTACATGCAAAGAAGCAACTTCATCTTGTGGGGGACATGCTATTCTTATTGCTCCCCAAGACAGCCCCTACCCCTCCCATGGCTCGGTGACATTTGTTGCTCTGGGTCTCAGGATTCCTCTGCAGGGAGTAACACTTTAACATCAGTTGAAGAAACTGATGTTTGGCTGGTTGCTTTCAATTTTGCTGCCTCAGAGAATATCTTTGGTTATTCACTTCATTACTTAGCAAAAGCTCTGAAGCAAAGACAGAATTGATCAGTGACACCAAGTAGAAATTGGAAGAATTGAAGGGAGAGATATGTGAGACCTTTTAATGTAAAGAAGTGTAGTATAAGTTAAGAAGATTATTTTATCTTCAACTCCTCTGACAGGTCCTCTGTTACATAAGTGTTCTGCTTTTTCCACTTAGGTATTGCCGAAACGTCAGTCACAGCCATTTCCTGAAATAGGAACACTGAGTTTATTTAATTTGGGGGGTTTAAGTATTTTCCATTTCAGAATAATAAATACATTAGATACAGGATCTCTTCTATATAAAGGCTACATTCTGGTAATATACAGGAATATGTTTAAACATATTAAAAACTTCTTAGTCATGATTTTAAGAGTAAAGCTTTGATTTTTCTCCTGACATGGCTACATCAAGCTTTCATGTCAAAAGAAACCCACTGAAGATGTTGATTCATTGGGAAAGGGGTGAAATGTCATACTCCTAACTACATCTTTTCATTTTCCAAGCTCCTCCTAGAGAACTGACAGAAGAAGAAAAGCAACAAGTTCTCCATTCAGAAGAATTCCTGATATTTTTTGACCGCACAATACGTGTAATTGAGCGAGCTTTGGCTGAAGATTCTGACATCTTCTTTGACTATAGTGGCAGAGACGTAGAAGAGAAAGATGGGTCAGTTTGGGGGTTTTTTTGCTTCTGTAAAATAAGCTTTGTAAAGATAATTCCAGTAACAGGAAGCCTTAATTTTAAGCAGAATTTAACATTTTTATTGTTAAGAGAAGCTTAAGATCTCTCTGTGAAGGCCTGGGTCACTTTGTAATCTGAAATGATACTTTAAAATAGCTTTGTGCTTTACTGATCTGGGTTTTGGCAGGCTTTTTAATTTGATGTATTATTCGGCAGGTTTAATTTTTTGTTTCATTTTTGGGATGAAATTTAGAATTCTGGAAAAATAACTGAAAGAGATAAATGTGTGTATACACATGTACATATAAATGTACGCAGTCCAGTGGTGTACATGTGTGTGCTTATGATATTTTCACAAATTCAAACTAGTGTTGTTTATATTCTACTACTGCCTCAGGTTGGTAATGGATCCCACCATACCATGCATTGTGGGGATGAAAATGATCTCCCAAAGCATTTGCAATCTAAACGGCTGAGACGAGAAGTGACAAGTTTTGTTTTCAGCAATTGATATGGGAGCAAAGCAGTAAAACTTGTTAGTTGGAGAGGAAATATTTAGGTTGCAACAGCTATGTAGCTGTTGAAGCCTCATGGCAAATCAGTACCTGTATTGCATGGAAGTTACTGGAGGTTAACCCAGAACAGCATCCCTGTGGACCAGCTGAGTGCATCAGTGTGGCAGTGCTGGACCAGCACTGAGCGTCAGCCTGTCCTTGCAGTGTCACACAGCATCTGCTGTCTCCATCTCTGGGACG
Source organism: Promerops cafer (assembly GCA_013398275.1). Taxonomy (NCBI): domain Eukaryota; kingdom Metazoa; phylum Chordata; class Aves; order Passeriformes; family Nectariniidae; genus Promerops; species Promerops cafer. Next base: position 2,102,786 of record VZSE01009779.1, read on the forward strand.
AGGTGCTGTCCTTTAACATTTTAGGAGTCAAAAGTAAGAGAGGTTTGACTATAGCTTGGAGGTGAAGGTTCAGAAAAGAGGGAGCTGAATGCCAGGGCCAGGTTCATCCTGAGAGACGAAGAGGGCAGAGATGGCCCAGGGTGACCCAGAAGAGTCAGGCAGGCAGTGAGAAATTAAAAAATGTGGTTTTGTGAAAGAGACCTAACATTTGTTCCTTATTGCATCACTTTCAGCCAGAGAATAATTAAATCTAGGTGGCCGACTTCCCCAGGCTGAGCAGAGATCTGAGAAGTAGTCAAAAACTTTTGCACTGCTTTTCAGAGCATTTGAACCCTGGTACTTGAAAATTTGTCACTTTGTTTGAATTCACACAGAGATGTCCAAGCAGGAGCCAACCTTTCCTTTAACCGGCAGTTTTATGATGAGCACTGGTCAAAGCATCGTGTCGTCACCTGCATGGATTGGTCTCTTCAGGTAAGATGTGGAGTTGGGAGATAAGTTTCCATATCACTTCCACTTCTCCTTGTAAAACTTATGGGCAGCCTCTGTTTGCTCCTGTTTATGCAGAGAAGGATGTTATTTTTGAGATAACAGCAGGGCCCTGTGTGAGTGAAAGCACTTTTCTCTGTAAAGAAGAGTGGTGGACAATAATGAAGCTGTCATTTTTTTTGTTTATGTTACTCGATCTTCAAAATCAGGATGTTGTGTTAAAACACTAGGTTAACAAACCCACCAAGATTAAGTCTTTACTTTTTCTCCCCATTTCGCTACTTCAGCCAAAAATGGGAATTTTTTTAGGACAAAAGGTATAAAATTAAACTAACTAAAATTAATTTACTATATATACATAACTATACATAGTAGTATATAAAATGAAAAAAATAATGGTGAGAAATAAAATTAATTTTTCTAATATACTAAAACTAAAAATGTGAAAGTATCTGAACAATTTTAAAAGATTGAAAATAGGTCTTTCAAAAACTGCTGGGTCCTTTCTAAAGGTGATGGAAGAGGAGGCTGCAGCTGCTCTGGGTCATGCTAAAGCAGCATGCCTGGAATGTACCCAGTTTCTCTGCACTGCAAAGCATTGTCATTGGAAAATAAAACTGATGATAGACCTGCTAAAGCTCTCCAAAACCAATGCAATCACATCAGCAAAGTACAGGAACCAGTTTAATCAGTTACTCTGTTGGAGAGCTGGGATTAGCAGACATCATCACTGGTCCTGTTAAATGAATTTGGTTCCAGTTTTACTCCAGCCCCCCCTTGTCCTGTTTCATCGTTGTTAGCCTGTTCCTAGGTTTTAGCCTGGAGCAAAGCATCTGGTTTCCCTGGGGAGAGAACCAAGGAGACTGCTCCTAAATCCACCATACATATATATAACAAAACTGCTCCAAGAGGACATTGAGTTCAGAAATGCAAGCACAAGCCAGTCTGGCTACTTGGCCCCAAAGCCAGGCTCAGACGTGCCACGGGGTCTCCAGACCTGGTGTGGGTAGCAAAGGTGCTACAGATGTAGCTCAGCCCAGTGTTAAGAACAGGCTTTGCCTAATCTTAGAAGGAGCAGCTCTTTCTGCACCACGTTAGATACGCACATGAACAGAGCAAGTGCTCAAGGTCAAATACATAAATGGTGTGTGCAGGCTGGAGAGGGGCCATGGATAAGGAGCACGGGGACTTTCAATCCATGAAATGGCAGCAGAGCTGCTTCCATCCCTCTGGGTACTTCCCAGGCAAGGTGGCAGCTGCCTGCACAGAGGACGTGGAGGCAGCAGAGAGGAGTCAGGGGGTCCCGGTGAGCATGGCTGCTAGGCTGAGGAGGTCTGGGTCATGCACTACAGCCAGATGCAGAGAGGCTTCTTGTAATAGTCATCTTGCACCCTGTGTGTGAAATGAAGGATTTATACCTTTGCTTTCATACAAAATATCAGCCTAGCAACAGGTATGCACTATTGTGATGTGGGTGGCCTTTAAGCACATATGGATTTCCACAGAAATCAAATATAAGCCTGAGGAAACACTTATCTTAGGTTGTTCACTTGTTCAGGGGCTGGAAATTACATGGAATTCTTATCTGATATTTTCCTAACAGGCAGCTCTTACTGTATTCCCAGGGCAGCAAGAAAAAAAGCCGCCTCAGAAGAGCACTGCCAAATGTAATTGTTCAGCCCCTGGGGCTTGAAGGCATGTTCTCCTTCCCACCTCTTTGTTCCAGGGTGGCCCCTCCTGCCTTCCTCTTTGTTAACTCCTCATGCTCAGCTCCCTGGCACCCCAGCAGGGGCTTCTCTGTGTGGGGGGCTTCTGCAGGCTGCCCTACAGTAGCTTGGGAGTAAGGAGTTGCCTCCTCTTCTTCCTGCTTTGAGTTGTATCCATGAGACAAGAGCTGGAGCCAGACAGAGGTATTTCACCTAACCACTAGCTCTGCTGCTCACACATGCTCCAGGACATGACAGTGTCCACTGTGCCAAAGAATAACTTGAATAATCATGGGAACTGCAGAACACATTGCTCAATTTTCTGCGATAAAACTGCTGCTGTGAAACAGCCTGGAGGCAAATAGAAGCTTAATCAAACAAAGGACATTGATGCATTGATTAAGCAAGTTACTCTGTTCCAGTCACATGTAGAATAAAGTCTCAAACATGTGGGATCGTTCATACCGTTCAAGTTAACCCTCTAGTCCCTTGATTCTTTCAACAGGAGCAACAGGAAAATGGCTTTGGTGCTTAAGGATCTTAGGGAAAGGCCCAACAGACTGAGAGTAAACACAAAGAATGATAGCACCTTACTCCGTCCATTGGAACTAACTTAGATCGCCTAAAGCAAAGAAAATCATGGTCTCCAGGATAGTGATGTGTCTTTCTTGACCCTCGGGCAGCAGCCTTGAATGAAGTTTTGCACAGCACCATTTCTATGTTGCTTTCAGTTGCAGGACATCTGGGCACCTGGTGAGGACTGAAACTGTGTAAATGGAGCAATGGAGTGTGCAGTGCCAGAGAAGATTTAGGGTATTCTTATCAGTCAAAAAGCCTCATAATGGTGTTACCCAGCTAGGTATGACCCCGGCATCTGCATAAACTTTAAACTGTGTTTCCTGTCAAATACATAAACTGATTGCAAAACCTACCAATAGAGCAGCAAGATTGGAGTCAGTGTTTGTTTATGGCCAGACGTGCTGTGAACCATGCTCACTAAACTTCCCAGGAGCATGAACCAGCTCCAAAGTGCTTCAAAATTGGTACTTTGGACCTGGCCACACACCCTAGGTGGTTGTAGTCATGCTGGCGGGAGGGCTTGTTGCTTCTGCCTGCCCACGTATCTGCCCCTTCATGACTGCAGGCTCAGCCGCTCGCGTGAATGGTCCCCAACCTGTTCAGCCAAAACGTGATGCCCTGTCAAGAGCCTGCTGCACACTCTGTTTACTTGGACATGGGCCAGTGTGGGTTGAAAAGGTTCAAAGGAGAAGCTGAGCTTGCTGTTCAGAAGTGGTTGTAAGCTCTGCTGCAGGAGTGAGAGAGGAGAGGGGTGAGATGGATGAGAGCAGTTGAGGGCAGGGCTGGCACGACTGTGTCCAGAGAGGTGGTATCTCAGGTGTGGGATTAATTCACTCTCAGGTGCCCCTCAGGTCTTGATGAGGGAGAAGGCATGGTTGGTCTAAACTTCTTCTAAATTCCATGCAAGTGAATTGGGTGCTAAATTGTTCTTACAAGCTGTGCCAGCAGCCAGGGTCTGGAGGGATGTAGGTACAATCTGGTCAGTTTCCTTCAAACGGGAAAGGGGTAGGCTATGGTGTCCATGTGTCATTGCTGATTCTTGCACACATGGGTCCAGGCTCATTCGGAGCCATGAGCCTGAATAGAAAAATCATCAGCTCTGTGATATATTATCCATGGAAGTGTACAGAATGTGGGAAGCAGCAGCTGCTGGTGGCAGAAATTACAGCTGTGTGCATTATTTCTTCCAAATGGATTTTGAGAGCAGAGAGGTTCAGACTCCAATAATAATGATAGAAAGGGTGGTGCTTGGAGTTTTTTTTTATTGTTAAAGTGCCTTTGGACCAAATTCACAACTCCCAAATGAGAGTTTCTTTGTCCTGCTTCCTTTGAATCTACCACCTGCACTGTTCTTCTGTAAAGTGGTGGATGGTTTGGCAGGAATTTACCTGGGAAAGACAAAAAGTGACAATAATTTGCAGATACTGAGAAATTTTGAGGGAACGCATTTCTAATTTACAGGAGGACAGTGTAGGTCTTGCAGAACTTGTTGGTCTGCAGGAGCCACATGCTTTTCTCTGGACATGCCATATTCTCCACTGCCTTAACCCTCTAAGTAGGCAAATATTTAGAGGGAAGGACAGAGGTTACAAGAGGTGCCTAGTGTCAGATGTGAGTGGACAGCTGGGAGTTACTATGTAGACAGAAAGTAATTGATGTTTTGTGGATAAATTGTTACTTCTTACTGTGTTTTAAAGTGGTGTAAGGTCATCGAGACAATGTGAAGTTCTGATTTTTCATATATGATATGTATATATAGATATGTATATATAAACAAAGCAAATAAATATGGGTGTTGCATATCTACTTCTGTATAACAGTGGATAATGGGTATACAAAAAAGTGTGTCTGATTTTAGAGTGCTTATGGCATCAATCCTACTGAGTCAGGGGAATTCAAGGTCACCCTGTGCTTTACAAGATGACCTCAGCATCTTGCAAAATTGAGCTTCTGTGAAGAAAATGTTTTGTTTGCCATTTGAATCATCAAGAAGAGCTTTCAAGTTGATTCTGTGCATAAGTGAATAAGAGTGCATAATGAAATAAGAAAGAATAGTTTTCAGGAATGCTGAAAAAAAGGTGAATTTCAGAATAAAAGAAAGTCAACCCTATGGTCATAGTGTTTTATTATCAAAATCAATTAAGACAACAGTTTGTCCCTGAACAGATGTTGAGAAAATACGTTAAAATTATTCAAGCTTTTGAATTTTTCCTTTTCCTTCCTTTTCAATCCCTTTACAAATATTTTGCTAGTTGCCTTTTCTTAATAATTACCTGCAGAAAATAACATTGCCTTTGTGATATTGAGAATAACTGATAGAGAGCAAGTATCATGGGCATTAAGGATGTTATGGATGAGTAAAATGTAAAACCAAAAAGGAAGCAGAATAATATGATTGAACTAGCATGAATTTTAATTAAAACCAGATAGTGCACATTTAGTGTAGATTATTTCTGTCTGATATGATTTTGTGTAGGTTTTTCATCATCCATGTTATTTTATTTGCATTTTCTTTTCCTTTCTAGTACCCTGAATTGATGGTTGCATCTTATAACAATAATGAAGATGCTCCACATGAGCCGGATGGAGTAGCCTTGGTTTGGAACATGAAGTTCAAGAAAACCACACCAGAATATGTGTTCCATTGTCAGGTAAAGCTGAGGAAGCTACTGATTTTATGCTTTAGACAAAACAATTTACTACATGGTGCATCTCCCCACTGTTTATATGAAAAGGTTAAGGTTAAAAATACACATTTTTAGTAAAAGCACAAGTGACAGTCCAGTGTTTTTAGAAGGCAATCAGCCTTCTCAAACAAAAGCCTGTCAGGGCTGCATGTCATTCTTTGTCTATTTAAAACAGTCCCTAGGAGATCTAGTTCATAAATCCCTCGCGCTTGTGAAGTAACTGTGGTGTACCACTTCCTCATCCAGGCAGTAACACATGCTTTCCCACCCACGTTAACTTCCTCGCATCCTCTGCACTCAGGCTGCCTACCCTTGCCTTGGTTCTGCTCAATATCATGTTTTGCCTTTAAAATTGGGTAGTAAACTTTGCATTTCAGGCATGTGTCTGACTTCCAGCTTGATCAAAATAGTCTTGATTTCAAGAACTACTCCACCAATTCTTTAGGTCAGTCAGTTTGACTGTCCTTTAAGTCAGCAAAATAGTGCTTCACTTCACTCAGTGCTACTTTACAATTATGCTGGCTTAGAAGTTTATGGACAATTCAAAAATAGTTGAGTATTTTATTTCTGTATGTCTGTTTACTCCTCTTTTGCCACTGCTTTTATGTGTGAAATGGCACAGCCTTGTATTGACAGAAGTGTTCAGCTCACTGGCTCTATCTCCATCAAACTGTGGAACAGGGCTTGGGCCAAATTTCAAACCTCTTCATTAATATCCCTCTGTGGTAATTAAATACAGGACAGTGGTATTCAAAAAGCCACATGGAAAAGTTTCAGCAAGTAAAACTTAACAATCAGAGATTAGTAAAATGCAGATAATTCTGTGGTAAAAATTGCTTCTCTTGGAAGGATATGTATTACCTGGCTAATTGTGTAAGCTAAGTGTCATTTTACATTTGAGGACCAAACATCTTTTTGAACTAAGTTTATGTTTGGACTTGGGTACATTATCAGATGTAACATAGTGGGAGGGAGTTGATGGAATTGAAGTTGCTGCTTCAACCCGATTAAGTAACCTTTAATTCTGGGCATATTTTTCTAATTTGCTATACTGAAAAACAACTTCACAAGGAGTTCAGGCCTGCAAATATGCCATACAGATTTATATACATAAATATATGTGTGTGTGTGTGTGTGTATGTGTATTTCCTTTGAAAGAGGACTTGTATTTTCCTGGATATCATATTTGGCAGCCAGTGTGTTCTTTCAGACTGCTTAGGGTCTTACCTCAGATCCCATGTTCACATTCTTCTATGAGGTACACACAGCTTAATGTTCTGAACAAAACTTCCAAGAGAAGAGATGGCATTTCTAGGAAGGATAATCCTTAAACTAGATTGATTTTGCAAGATAATGACCAGATTCAGAGCAGCCCTCCTGCATTCACAGAGGAAGATTGACTAAAGACCTAACAATTTGTTCCATTAAAGTTCTGTCTAGATACACTTAAGCAGAAGAGGTATGACTTACTGCATTGAAAGCAATGAGACAGGCTACACTCTCCATTAGAAAAATACACATTGGACGAAGTGTTGGCCAGGGATTTGGCAAGGCTGAGCTTCTGTCTAATCCTCACATTGTTGGATGTGCTCCCTTTTAGAACTGGAACCTTAAAACCTGTGAATTGAGAGACGTATATGACACTGTGCTTGCACATGTGTCCTGGATTCACTCTCTTTCAGCTAAAGAACATCAGTTCTGCCCATGGGAAATACTTATTTTCTTTTCAAACTGACCGTAGATAATTTGCATTTTAAGTCCATTATGAGTTGGATCTGTCTTTGAACCACCATTATAGGGCTTTTGATGTAGAGTATCATCTGCATATCTTCAGATCAGATGGGGATACCCACATGGGATTAAATGGGGAAGCAAAAAGTATGCAGCTTGGTCTCTTGAACACAGGTTTTGTTGTAACTGACTCAGATGGAAAATAAGAAAAGAGTAGTATTTTAGCTCATAGTCTGGATTTCAGTTCTATAGATCATGATGTTATCCTGTTGGTGGAAACTAACTGTATAATTAGTCAGCCCCACATCATTTGTATTACCATTTTGCTGGAGAAACATTCCCTTATTCATCCTGATTCAGTTATTTCTCTAGGCCTTCTGAGAGAGAGGCCCAATTTTGTTTCACCAAATACATGACCTTACAACAGTCCACCCCAACAGCTAGAGATGAACACACACCTTACTGTTATAGCTGGGTTGCCCAGATATGACACAGTACTTTGAGTTTATTTCCCCAATAGGCCTCTACTTTCCTTCCCAATGAAGGTTTCTATAAAAAGTGATCTCAATAAATCCAAGATGCTGACTCATATACCTTTTGCCTTTCAATTTTGGGGGCTCAGAGAGCAAGACACAAGGAAGTAGAAACTAATTTCAGGTGTGACTGTCAATGAGCTTTTTCAAGCCACTTCTGAGAAGCCAAATTGATAAATAGGTTTATGAAGGCATTTCTGAGAAACTTCTAAGAAATTTCACCTCAGGAGTTTTGCTAACATCAATAGATCTGTGCAGCATCTCTGGACAGCTAAAGAGCTGGCTGGAGTTGCAGCAGGGAGGACTTCAGATACCAATTGTGCACATTTGGTAAATTCTTGAAGCTAGAACTCTTAATGTTTTCCTGTCTTTCCTGATATATTATCCAGATGCGTACCATGGAATTTCTTCATTTTCTTTACCTCTTTCGGAGACTGTTTTTAATCTTACATAGGAGAATGTGAAATGCTGAAAGTTGCCAGAACCAAGGGGCTTCAACTGAAGTTGTCTATCAGCCATGGCAGACAATGATGTAAAAATCTACTGGCAAGGATGTTTTTGCCTAACTCCAGTCAGCAAAACATTTGATTTCAGTCCTCAAATGGGAGGACTGGTGTATTCTGTAAATATGAAATTCTTACCCAGTTTAAATCCATATTAAGTTGTTGTCTCAGTACAGTTTCATAGCTCTACAATGTGTTGTGCTACAAATACTGGATTCAATTTTAGTTAATATTCATTAAAGGAAAAATTACAATTAGCCAAGTGGACATGCTTACTCATTAATTCATGTGTACTGCCATGTGCTCTATCAGATGCTTTCTAAAATAGTCCTGGCTTCTACTCTTACCTCCCGTGGAATTTTTTTTTTCTTCTATGTGTTTTATTTTTGCCCTTCTTTGGTTTTTTTATATTTCTGCTTTATGTGCTGACAGTATTTTAGCCGTGACTCCCAGATTTTTTCCTCTGTAGCTCATCATACATCTCTTTACCACAAGGTTAGAAATAGAAAAATAGGGAAGAATGAGGGATTGGGCAATTTGTTCATTTGTTTTCCTATGCAAGCAAAAATTGTTGTCTCAGAAGCAAAACTGGAATGGAAGGGTGATATCATTTGCCAAAGGAATGAATGTTCAGTGCTTTCCTTAGGTAGTGAGAAATAAATTGAGCATGCAGTTAATACTGCAGAGTGCAGACTGGGAGTATCTTTGTAGGGAAGAGTCAGGGATGTCCTCTTACCCCATGCTGGAGCATCACATTCTCTTGGTGTAATCCAGAGCATTCCAAAGGCAAGACACATGCCTTTCAGAAGTACTTCATGAAACCATGCAGATGAGTCAACCCTCGTTGGGCTGGTTTGGCAGTATCCAGAGATGGAATGAATTCCAGGAACAACATGGAAATCACATTGACTCTCCCTTGGTTTAGTTGGGAGAATTTTAAGCAGTGGTTCACACTGATTCTCTCAGCTACTGGTGGTTTGTGTTTAGGTGGTGGTGACAAAAACAAAAATAGTATCTCTCAGTTATTGATGATCTGAGTCAACATGTGCTCAATCATGTATTGATTTCTGCAGTGCACAGGGCTGGCCTTGTATGTGAACATTCCTGTACCATTGATAGAGTAGTATCAACCATGTTCCTCAATATTTCTGTCTTTTTCAGAAAGTGCTTTTATGTTCTTAACGTGTTTTTTCCCTGAAGATACAGATAAAAACCTACATTATCCATTCCTTTTGAGGATTATTTGTACTACTCATCATCTCTGCCCTTGATATTGTTTTTGTTTTGTGGTGGTCTGATCTAAGCTGTCTAAGCCAGAGTGACCTGAAGAAGTATCTGAAACTTTGCAGCAACATACCTGGTCAAGTGAGGCAAATGAGAACTCAGAGCTTGCAGTAGATGGTCTAGTAGATAATAGTCTGAGCTTTATACATACCCCTTCTTTCAACAGGGCCTTTTAGCATGTGTACAGCACTGCTCTTCTATCAGATCTCACAGCTTTTGGGTTAGAGCTGATCTGAAGAGACAGAAGTCACAAGGAAAAGAAATAATCAGTGTATCTGAGGGACTTGAGGGTATTACAAACCATTTCCTTTCTTCTGGAACTGAAGAGGGGTTATTAAAGTTGGTTGAGGTATCTGGATCTCAGCCTCAAACATCCATCATTTCAGGAGAGGAGGGGTGGAGGAAGAAGACAGCTAAAGATATTAGTTTCATGCAAACAAACCAAATTGAACGTTACTTTCTGATTTGGAGGACTCTGCGTTGTTATTGGAAAGTAAAGAATTCTGCTTTACTACACCCAATCTAATGATAACAGAAACAAAAAAAAATACTGCATTGACTGTCTTTTGATTTATTATGGATTATTTCTTGATCTTCTAATTTCCTCTTTGTCAGCTATGTCTTTTCCAAATGTCTCAAAAGGGCAGTGAGAAGTACAGATCTAACGCTTAGAAGCAACTACATTCAGTGTATTTTTAAAGAAGGAGAGCACAGATGAAGTAGCTTTTATTTGAAGAAGCAGTAACAATTTAAGAGTTCTTTCAAGGAGTCAGATCGACTTTTAGCATAATCACAAAATTATTTCAGCAGTATATCACTTTCAAGAGCTGCAGCTATTTCTGTCCTTTTCCTAAAATGCTATGCAGTCAGATTTACTTGCTTAGTTCCATCTTTTTACCAAACTGTCAGGTTTTTTGTGGGAAAGGGGATTTGTGTTTTCTATTTTAATTTCAAGAAAAGCTGTCCATGCTTGGAAAATATTGGTGGATTGGGTACAGAAATCAGCTACTCAGCTGCACCACAAAATGTTTCATTCTCCCCTAGCTTTTTTGTAGTGGCTTCCATACACTGCCATTAAGTTATGTGTTTGACCACTCTTCATTGCTTATCCTGGTGTGGTCTTTCCCTTTTCAACTAAATGGATGGAGTCATAAATGCATATCTTAGAATTAGATGCATTGAGGTAAGTGAAAGGCTATATTTAGTGGCTGATATTGGCCAGAGTTGCCTTATTTTTTTCCTGATTTGGTTCCTTTGTTGTTGTCTGCTCTTTCAAAATCAACATAAATTCCTTCAGATGTGCCTTTTGCTCCAGCAGCCTCCCTTCTAAAGGTGCTGAGCGCCCAAATCCACAAGACTTGTGTGTGGAACAGGCTGAGGTAAAAGCCTGAATGACTAATATGCTCCTTTTCCTCTTGTCCTTGAGTTTCTTTCTCTGTGGAAGCCAGACTAGAGCTCGGTCCCTCCAGAGCTTCTAAAGAAAAGAAATACTACAAGAAGTTTAGGAAAGTCCAGAATGTATGGTTGGAATACTTAAAAAATAAAAAAAAAAATTCTCTTGTAGTTATAGTGGTTCTTTTCCACAAAAACTTCTCACCTTGTTAGCACTAAGTTTCAAGCAAGAATTCAGTTCTTCAGAGACATACGAGAAATGAAAGACCCTGAACTCTCTCTAAGCTTCACAAACTTTCCTAAGTAAAATCAATCCAAAAATCCAGCATGTCCAATTCCAGAGCTGACTTATCTAATTCCTCAGTTTCTAGTGAGAGAGGGTACCTGTGATCAGTCTTTAAAGGGCTGTAAATGTCAGACGAGACATGTGGTTCTGAGCTGACTGCAAATTTTCCCAAAAAAACCACAAACCCCTTCTTTGGAAGAGAAAGTTTTTTCCAGCCTGAGTTTCCCTATGACCCTATGATCCTGAATATGAATCTGATTCTGTCTTTTTTCATAGTAGTTTACTGGTAAGTGGGCCTCTGAATGCCTGCCTGTGAAGATACTGTGACAGCTGTCATAGTGGGAATACCTCAGCACCCAGGGTCCCAAAATTGTTGCTGACTTTTGTAACACATACCAAAATGTTGTCAAGCATACCAAGGAGGGCTTCTTCAGAGATAAAGAGGCTGTTTTCATTTCAGCTTTGTTCCCTGCTGTGCATCATTGGTAGGATGATCTTTGTGGAGCTGTGTAAAGCTCTGCGGTGCCTCTTCTCTGGGACACTCTGTTGCTCTTACATTTGTGCCTACGTGGTTATCTGCACACTGTAGTAATTAATGCAGATGCATAGTTGTGCCATTTTGAATTACAGCTGGGGGAAATTCTAATTCTAACTATATGACTGGGGGAGAAGACAGAGTTTCAGCTACAGCTTGTGGCAGAAGGACATACTCTGTTCCTGTTTAAAAACTTTCATCCTCTGCCATGTTTCTGTGTGGAATGTGGAAATAGAAAGCACAGTTTGTGGCACAAGGATATCAGTAAGCAAGAGACCATGTCTTGTCTCTTAGGCTTTTGTTTTAGATTCTTCTCTCTGTTATCAGCTGATACCAGCTGTGGTTTTTTGCTCCTCCCATTGGAGGCTACATCACTTCTAGCCTTTGTCGATTAAAAATAACTGTCACTTGGCCTAAGATTAGTGCCCCAATTCTTATGGAGAGATTGTGTGTGAGTCAGTAGAAGTTACACTCACACATCTGAAGGCTAAGTGTAGTAATTGGAAAATGGTTTTTGGTGTCTTAGGTGAGAGGAGAGACCTGCATGCAGCAAGTTTGTAGAGGGGGACAAAGAGGTCCACATGTACAAGGGACAGAGTTTCCTGTCAAAGACATTGGTGTGGGAGGACAGAAAAGGCACTGAAAATATGAAAATGTATATTCTGGCTTGGGTGCCACAATGTCTTAGCCAGTCCTGAAACCACCAGTCTTGCTTTACTGCTGAAATGCCACAGCTGTTAGCATGGAATCTACTAGCATCTGCAGTTCAAAGAGACGTGGGCCATGTTTTCCACATAGCCCTTCACCTTCCAGTCGCAAAATCTCTTAAACCTGACTTATTTCCACAAAACTCAAATCATTCTATTTTTCATAACAAGAGTGGGAGAAGGAAACCTTCTTCCAGGCAAGGTCAGAGAGCAAATAAGCATCATTATTTAGGCTAAAGGGATGTCACAAAGTTGCGTACCTTCCCTTGGGTTTTGACTGTATCTTGACAAAGCCTTTGTAAGCTGATTTTTCCATGATGACTTGGATCTCTTGCTGTCTTGTACAGAACCCTGAAGAGCAACACACCCATCAAAGCCAATTTGTGTAACAAAATAATTGTAGCCATGTCAGTCTGTGAAATGACTGCTAATACAAAAGGTGGGTGTACTTCCCCTATTAGTAGTTAACATTCTGAATTATTTGAGGACTGTGTTCATGCATACAAAGTCTGCTAGCAGCAGAGTGCTCCTTTGCTTAAAGCAAGGCTTAACACAGATCATCTTCCTCATTTGAAACTGAGATTTCAATTATGAATCAAATAATTAGCAAGTGACAACTTTGCTTGTCTTGGATGGAAAATTTCAGGTGGTTTTCACGTCTAAGCCTTTTTTGGAGGGGGTAGATGTCATACGCTTAAATGATACACTGTCACTACTAGCAATAGTGTTGGGCTTTTTGCAAGTGGGAAAATAGAGATTAGTAATGAACCTGTACTTAAAGAGGCTATTTCTCTTCCTAAAGTTCTGTAGCCTTCCTTTCAGACCAAATATAAAGATTATGTTGGCTGCTTGATACAGTGAGCATTCAATTTTTTTTTTTAAGTTTCTTTATTTCAATGATAACTTGCATTATAACTTTCTGAATTACTGGAGTCTAATATGCAATTCAGAGAAAGCCTAACTTTTGACTTTGCCGAGTTAGACATGCAATATTTTTAAACTTTAGCTAGCTAAGGGAAAGAAAAAAAAAGATCTCAGTCAAAAACTATATTTCATAGGAGAAAATTATAGTGATATTGATGGTTTGCCAAAACCTCAAGCAGTGACAAAATCCACAGTGTCCTGAAAGAGATGCCTTTGCAAAACCATTCCTTTGCAGATGGCTTAGATTATTGATACTTACAAACACATGACACTATTCGTTCAACTCAGAATTTTGAAAATCTCTGTTGATAAAAAAATGCAGATTTGTCACACTATCCCAAAATTGCAGAGAAAAAAATCACCAAATCCTGCAATTGTTCCTGGGGTTGTTTTATAGTTTAGAAGTTGTTGATTTGGTTACATTTCAACATAACCTAGTGTAAAAAGGAAGGAAGGAAGGGAAAAAAGATTTTCCAATTTTCCTTTGTTGATATGAACATTACATTTTATATGTTTTTTTGTATATTTGAAACTCCCAGTGCTAAAAGGGTTTTAGATGAACAAAAAATGCAGGATCAGATGTGAAATCAGTAAGTCACCGAGACCCTTCCACCGAATTTTTTTTCCATAAAGGATGAAAAATACCATGCAATTCCCTAGCTGCACTGCAAATGATGGATAAACAGTCATAGGCATGACTTTTCTGTTTGGGTTATGTAACTGTTCTTAGGGCAAACTACTTGCAATGAAGAGTACATTTGGTCCAAATTCAAGAAAATTATTTCACCTCATGATTTTTGTCTCTGTGGGAGCTCTATGTGAGGAGTGAAGCCTCTTTTTGTGTTACCTGGCACAAAATATAAAACAGTTACTTTTCTAAATTGCTGTAAAAGGCCCCAGAAACCAAGGAATCCATCATTACAGCCCAGGATACAACTGTCCACTGCCTTAAGTCTAAAATCAACAGTTTTCCGCCCTCTGCCCCCGTGGCTGGATGACTGACAAGTACTTCCTTAAAAAGAACTTTTGTATATGGACAACATTGATTTAATGATGATTAACACTTCTGGCTTCCCACAAAGGAAAAGCAGAAGCACGTGCCACGTGGCTGAGATACTGATATTATCCTTGGAAGATGTTTCCCAAAGGGCAAAGAGAAAGAAAAGTTAAAGTACATTTATTTTAGCATAAAATGATAAGCAAATGTCCTAAATCAGAGAAACAATATGCTTTTAACAATTTGTCGTATTGGAGAGATCATTGTTTTCATTATTTCTACAACAAAACATGGCAGAGTGCGTTAGGACCTGTGATTAATACATTTGATTGCTCTTATAACACCGTTTAGTATTTTTGTAGCTAAGAAAAATATCAATCCCACTTCAGTTCCATATTGTTCATGAACATATACTCAATCACCAGTCATTTCATGGAGAGAAAAACATGCTTAACATTTGCTATCTCATGTTTGCATCTGTTAGTCTATTAAATAAATAAACTAAGCCAAATTTGGACTGGAGTTGTGCAGAACTACTGACATGAGTTTTCTGGGATAAATCCATTCTTCCTGGCAGTATAAAGATGCATTATGAAACGTCCCATCACTGGTGCGAGTGAATGACCCAGGGAGGCTGGTTTTTGAGCAAGAGGTGGTCCTCTGATACTCCAGAGTCAGAAACTGTAAGATGGCATAACTACGCTGATTTAGTGCTCCTAAGGCTTTTACCCTGTGACTGGAAAACACTTACCTCAATCCTTCCTCCTCTATAAGACTACTTATGGAAAAAAAAAGTAGAAACCACGCAGCATAACCTTGCAGGTGACGAAAGCAGGATGTGAAATGTCAGAAAACTAAGGTTTGTTTGGAGAAAGGGGAATTAAAAACTGTCTATAGTGGGTTTCATTTATTCCTCTGTGATCTTAGCTGCTTCCTAATGGTCTGTGGGTGCAGAGTCAGGCTACTGATACTAGAATCTCTACAGTAATTTACTGCAGGAGACATGAACAGTGTGAAAGCAACTAATGTTTCCACCCTCATTCTTAAATACAGACTTGCCTGTGATATCTTCTGTGTTTCCACTAGATAGCAGTTTATTTGTGCCTCTCAGTCTCTCAATCTCCACATCTATGTGCAATGTTAAATTAATTTTCAATGATTTCCAATTATTTCCAATTATTTCCAATTGCATAGTGACACTGCTTATAAAAGGTATGTCAGTGAAAGTGATTGATCTGGGCAAATAGAAAAGCCTATTGGTCTTCACATGACTGACGTCATCTACCTGGACTTTTCACATTGTCTTGCACAACATTTCACATTGTCTTGCACAACATCCTTGTCTCTGAACTGGAGAGACGTGGATTTGATGGATGGATTACTCAGTGAATAAGGAATCGGCTCGATGGTTGCACTCAAAGAGTTGTGGTCGATGGCTCAATATCCGAGGGTTGACCAGTGACAAATGGTGTCCCCAGCTGTCAGGAGTGGGACCAGCACTGTTTAACATCTTTGTCAGCAACGTGGACAGTGGGACTGAGAGCACCCTCAGTGTGTTCCCTGACCACACCCAGCTGTGTGGTTCAGCTGGCACACTGGAGGGAAGGGATGCCATCCAGAGGGACTTGCATGTGCTTGAGAGGTGGGTCATGTGAGTCTCATGAGGTTCAACAAGGCCAAGTGCAAGGTCCTGCAGCTGGGGAGAGGCAATGCCAAGCACAAATACAGGCTGAACTGAGAAAGGATTGAGAGCAGCCATGAGGGGAAGGACTTGGGGGTGTTGGTTGATCAGAAATTCAGCACAAGCTGGCGATGGGGCCTCCATCCATGGAGACAGTCATAACCCAGCTATACACAGTCATCAACAATCTGCTCCAGCTGATCCTGCTCTGACCAAGGGGTTGGATTAGATAATCTCAAAATGTGCCTCCCAGCATTGGCAATTCAGTGAGTCTGTCCCTGACACTTCATACTTGTTTTCCCTTCCCTGTCTCCGATATTGATGTGGAAGTCTGCTGGGTTGAGACTGTCTCTGAGTCTACAGAGTCTTCCCAGGACCATCTGAACATCAGAGTGTCCTTCTTTCCTCACAGAATGGAGGTAATTTGCTTTCAGAAGGCCTGAATTTAAATATTGCTTGTTTAGGAAAGCACTTACCAATTTGGTTGGCTGTAAGCAGACTTTTGAGTCATTAAAATAATGGAGAACTTAGAAGAATTAATTACAATTAAGTTCATGTACTTCTGAGAAAAGATGGACTTACGTAAGTTCTTTCCTCATCTGGGGCTTTAAAGTGTTCTTGGTTCAATATGTTTGATCTTCTGACTGTGCCTCAGTTCTCATGGCCTTTGCATTTCTTGTGGGGGTTTGGACTCAGTGCTACACTTGAGATTTATCTGTGACTTTCTTACAAGCAGTTGTGACTACTACATCCAACTTCACAGGCTGAGTTGTAGATAATAGTTCTTACAGCATCTGTACTGGTTTCTAATTCATCTGTGGCTTCACATAGTTTGGTTGATCAAATGCATTGGTTTGAGGAACTGCTGCCATAAAGCCACGAAACCATCACCACAGCATGAGAATAACTTGTTTTTCTATTCCTGTTCTCCAGATCTGGAATTTGCTATCTCTGTGGGCTCTCTAAAGTCTGACTCTGGTATTTCCAGAACTTGCCATCAAGTGATTATCTGTTGTGCTTTCACTGTGAGGAGAAGAGTCCAGGACAGCAAAATCCCAGCCTAAGCTCAGTCTTGGGGAATCTCTTCTACTTCTGCATAGTGTTAGATGGGAACACTTCTGGATAGGGACTCTTAAGCCTCACTCCTGAGGCCTGGTCCTGGTTCCAGCAGGAAGGAGATTCTGCCTGGAGAAGTGTACAGCATTAAGAAGCTTAAGTCTTGAGACAAATGGCTGGGGCACTTTATGAGCTTGGGGCTGACTGCCAAGGTTACACCTATGTTCTATATTAGATAATATCAGAGAGATAATATTCAGAAGTAATTCAGGAATAGTGACCAAAATTCCTGGATTTATCCCTCACAACCAGGTTCCCCAGGCAATTGCTAGATAGAAGTGGCTTCACCTTCAGAGATGCTTTAGGAGTTGGCTAATTGCAACACTTACAGAAGGCTTTGGTTTGCATGATGTTTTGAGTATGTGCCTGTCTAGGTCTGATTTCATTTGCAGTGCTTAAAATAAGATACTTATCTGGCATTTCTAACCATTGCACCAAGTAAATTTTTCAGGTGATGCTATTATTTGCTCAATTCTAGAGGCCTTCATCAGACTGAGATGCTTTAGTAGGGATTTTGTTACAAACCCATCATAATGAAGTGGTCTCTGTGCCACAAAACTTGCAGCTATAGTTAGCAGTGGTGGCAGGCAGTGACACTGTGACCCTACATGTATGGCAGCTCTGGTCCAGAAGCCTTTGGCTAATGCTGAGCTGAGACCAGTGAGCCCTGCTTCATGCAAGCTGCATGCCAGACTGCCATACTCAAGCTGAGACTTACCAGCTGCTCCAAATTGTGGCCAGCCTGTGGACTGAGTGGGATGGCAGAAGGTCTCTGCGCTCCACCCAGAGACACATGTCCTCAGGCTCCAGGTCTGAAAGGGTAGTATAGACCCATCACTTCAAGCTTGTCAATAATTTAATCAAAACAATTAAGAGTGCTCATGAATAATAGTAGAATATCATGACCTAAATAAAATAGACAAACCAAGGAAGTGCTTGCTTCTCCAACATGCAGGCACACGGTCGTTAATTGTTTGACCCTGAGATCTGATAAGCAGCCAGGTCCTAATCAGAGAAAACAAACATATTTTGGTACTTAGCATCTAAGAAGTTGGGTGGAAAGAAAACTTTATTTTGATGTGCTGTTGTTATGAAATTACTCCTTATTTCTCCAGGCTTTAATCATCTCATCGCCAGTCTAACAAAGACAGTATGATGCTCAGCGAAGACTGTATTCTCAGGCTTGCATGTGTGTGCAGTAATTCAGGGTTACTGAATCAACTCCTTGTTGCAGTCATGGATAAAGGCACGCAGGATCTCCCTGTATTAAATTTGAGAAGTATCAGGATTATCTGTATTTGCAATACAGCAAGCAGTTTTGCTGCTTTTCTGAGTCATCATGACACTACTGAATTAATAACAGCAAATGCACATTGCAGAAGGGCTGAAGTGTAGATTCCCTCTTGCAAAGGCAGCTTGTGGACTTTTTTCCTGCTTATTTTTCTCTTGTAGTTACATGGGCTGAACCTGCAGTTACAGAGATGAAAGCAGAAAGCTCCAGCTTTCTGCTCTATTTAAAATGAAGTCATAAGGCTGGATATTGCCTTTCTGCAGACTTGGGCAGAGTGCTCTGATTCTACTGCAATACTCAGATGTCAGCACTGAGGTTAGATGTCAGTTACCTACCCTGTAAACTCAGCTAAGAAAGGCTGCATTTCCTGACATACTCTTTTCCTTATTTTTAAGGACTTAGTACTTTTTCAATAAAAATAAATTTAATTTGTGGCTACATTTCAGCTCCATTGGTTTGATGGTATAAGTGGAGCAATACCAGCTTTGGATTTAGAGCAGTCGTGTGGCT
Organism: Promerops cafer; assembly: GCA_013398275.1. NCBI lineage: Eukaryota > Metazoa > Chordata > Aves > Passeriformes > Nectariniidae > Promerops > Promerops cafer. Next base: position 2,121,737 of record VZSE01009779.1, read on the forward strand.
GAGTCTCTCTGTGCAGCTTTCATGTGGTCTGGTGAGACATTCTTAGAATCCCCAAACATTTTTGAAGATCCTAAACTGGAGACATTCACAATTCTTCCCTCCCTTTCTACCATTAATCCTTCATGTTTTAACAAGCACTGAAGTTAATACAGCCTACACTCTTTCCTGTCACACTGGGCCCCCTCCCTCCTTTCTTTCTCTTGAATAAAGCAATCTGTTCTTTCCCGTCCATACTCTTGTAAATCAAAGGGGTAGATGTCGACACACACCATAACCAAGCATAAACTTCCTTTTTTTAATTAAACAGAGTTCTGACATTTGGTTTGAAGAAGTGTTTGTTTGGTTTTATTTTTTTTTAATATGTGAAGGACATCAACTTCTTTTATTTTATTTTTAGTAGAGATGAATTTTTTACGGTACCTCAATCTCTAGCACAAAATCTTTCAGATGTTATTTCATAGTTTAATAGGAAGACAGTTGGAGGGGAGCAGAAGTCTTGGAATTTGAAGCTTTTAGAATTAAGAGGTTATCTCTTTGGTACAGGTTTTTGTACACATAAATCAGGTTTTAACTTCCTTTTCAAATTTAATTTCAAAACCTGCTGTAATTCTGTTGCTATTCTCTCTGCTGTTTTCTTATTACTACTAATTATAGTTACACAGTTATATGAAACACAGAAATACCCAAATTGACAACAGCAGGTACTAAAAATGAACAGGACTCTTGGAAGGAACACAAGCTCTATTTCAGTGTACAATACCAGGTATCTCGTTAGCCAAAGCAAAGTCACCCTAAAGTTGCCTCTTTCAAGATAACTCACACCTTTCGTGGTGCAAAGCCAGAGAAAGGACCCTAAACCAGAGAAAGTGTTCAGATCTGGTACTGCTACTTTCCATGATTATTCTCAGTCCCTGACTGGTTATGAAAAAAGGGCTTCATTTAATAATGAAGTTGCTGTTTTATTTCTAGATGATAGTTTTAATCCACATTTGCCGTTGAAGTATAGCATCCCTGTGATGTAGGGGGCCAGATATATGTGTGTATAGCAATGCAGGAATGAAATGGTCTCCTGATTGCCTGGTCAGAAGAAGGTTGGGCAGCTCTTAGAGGGACTGAGTGCTTAGACTCTGTAAATGCTGCTCTTGATGAGCAGGACTGAGAACAAAAGGTTATGAGTAAGTTGCATGTGTACTTCTGGCCTTCCTCCTTATTTATTTATTCCTCAGGAGGGCAGACATAGTGATCAGTGGTTCAGTCCCTGTTCTTCAGTTCCTATGGATGAAGGACCATGAGTACGGCATGTTTTCATGATTTTAGCTAGAGGAGCAGTACCACAGCTTTGTCCCTCTCCTCTCAGTCCCTCAAGCATGGAAGAAGATCTGCCACTTCAGCAAGAGAGCCAGCTGTGTCCTGGGGTGCATCAGGCACAGCATCACCAGCCAGGCAAGGGAGGAGATTGTCCTGCTCTGCTCTGGGGCGGTCTCACCTTGAATAATGTGTGCAGTTTTGGGTGCCACAACATAAAAAGGACAATAAACTACTAGAGGGTGTCCAAAGGAGGGCCATGAGGGTGCTGAAGGCTCTGGAGGGGAAGCCATATGAGGAGCAGCTGAGGTCACAAGGTCTGTTCAGCCCGGAGGAGACTGAGGGGAAACCTCATTGCAGTTACAACTTCCTAATGAGGGGTAGAGGAGGGACAGGTACTGAGCTCTTCTCTGTGATGACCAGACAGGACTCAAGGGAACGACATGAAGCTGCATCAGGAGGGATTTGTGTTGGAGATCAGGTGAAGGTTTTTCACTCAGAGGGTGGTTGAGCACTGGAAGAACCTTCCCCAGGAAAGTGTTACAGCACCAAGCCTGACAGGTTTCAAGAAGTGTTTGGCCAAGTCTCTCAGCACATGGTGATTCTTAATGGGTCCTGTGCAGGAGTTGGACTCGATGATCCTGATGGGTCCCTAGCAACTCAGCATATTCTATGATTCTATGATTCTGTGATTCTGTGATTCTATGATTCTATGATTCTACGATTCTATGAACTCAGCTGCAGTTGATTTCATTGCCCGCAGTTGTCTGTGTAAGAGTGACCCACAGCAGCATGCCACTGATGGTAGTGCTTTTTCACATGCATGTGCTCAGCTAGAAAATCCACCCAGGAGCTTCCTGAGAGCCTCCTGCAATATAACCTGGTCTTCTGGAGCCTAGAAATCCCTGTGAACTCCTTAGATTGCTTCTTCCCACTGACAAAGTGTTGTTTTGAGATACATCTGGTGTCAGGCGTAGGCATATGGCACCAGTATGGCAATGCTGGCTCCAGGGGTGGTTTCCTACAGAAGAGGTCTGGCTGAAGGCAGTAGTCACTGCCTATTGAGAGTTGTTATTATTTAGCACCCAGGTCTTTGTGAACTTGTTTGACTGGTGGCTGGGCAGAGTGCCATCTGAGCGTATGGACATGAGCAGAGACAGCCGAGTCTCCAGGGCCTTACACACATCAGATGTGGGTACTGAGGTCAGGCTTCTCAGCAGGGAGAAGCTAAATGACTGTCTGTCCCAAGCACGTGTACCTGTGGTTGACGGGATATGCCATCATTAATCCAAATCTGGGCTGTATTAAGCTTCTAAAATAAAAAGCAGCTTTGCCAGCCATGTGGAGAGGGCTGGGGGCCTGTTTGGATCAGTGCATTAGTGGGGAGGGAGGGAGGGAAGGAGCAGAGAGGCAGAGGTGGCTCCACAGTGTTCCTCCCCATGGGCTGAAGTGACCTGACCCCCCAACCAAGGCAGGGGGCAAAGGGTGCTGCCTTCCTCCCTCCAGCTGCAGACCTCTCCAAGGGCTGGGCAACACTTCTGTTTGTGAGGCCTAGCCCACTCTTTGCTGTAACAGGGGCACAGACATCTCATGTTTTGTTTCTTAATTATGTTTTTAGAGCAGCTCTTGCAGCAGCTGGGAGCAGAAGCTTTAGCATTTGAGAAGCAGGATTACCTGTTTGCCAGGCAAAATCCCCAGGTTTAGCAGCCTCTCTTATGCTTGGGCAGGGCTCTCTGGAGCTAACTCGGGTTTGCTCCTCTGGCCCTTGGAGATATGCTCACCTCCACAGAGACGCAGAGCATGCACAGGGGATGAGGCAGCAACACCAGTATTGTGGCCCCACTAAGAGTACATCTGGGTGGAAGATCACAAAGCCAGAAGCACCAGGAGTACTTTAGTAAGGCCACTGAGAAAGCTAAGGAGAGACAGAAAAAGCAAAATCCAGTAGGCTGTATTTGCATAGAGGGAGAAAACACCTGAGCATTAAGCTGAAGTAAATACTGAAATGATTCACTGCACAGTGCAATTCAGAGAAATGCAGAGGACCAGACACTGCGACTTTGCCTGTCTCTTGTGGGTCCCAACAGTTTCTCAGACAGATGCTTTGTGGCACCCATAAAAAGATAATGCTGGGAATCTCCTAGCCTTAAATGCTGCTTTTCTATTATGAGACTAAACTCTGTGTGGAATTGCCTTCTGACATGATTCCTCCTACATTTATTTATGCACTGTTGCCATAGACTATGAAACTCACTGCGTCTGTCCTCTGCAGCAGGTAACTAAGCACCTACAGCATAAAATATCCCTAACTGGAAAACTGGGAAGCTTTACCATTGCTATTGGAAAGTGCCGTGAGATTTCCCTAGAAGGGTGTGGTAGAAGTGCAACCAAGGATATGCTGTTATTTTAAAAACCTGACCATGTGCTGGTTCCTCCCCCTTTGAAGTCAGTGGCAAAGCTGTTTCAGAGGAGCAAGACTACTTGAACAGGCAAACAAGAGGAGCCTGGGGGCAGAAGAGGCTTACAGGGAATGGTTTCTGCTGCTGTCCTTGAGCACAGAGCTGTTCAGACAGACTGGAGACCTGTCAGCCACTCTCTCCCATTAAGACTAAGAAATGAATGCTTTTCAAGTTGTTAAATGAATGGGCTTGATCTTACAGCCCTTACTCATCTGAGTACTGCCATTAATTTTAAGAAAATAATCACTATATTAAGTGCTATGGAATGGAGTCCTTAAATTGTTAAATTCTAATATTTGACAGAATTTTTTACTGGATAGAAAAATAATGCTGACATAATTAAAAGGATGTGAACATTTCACCTTTTGAAGACTGCAAGCTGCTTTGGAGCGAGATGTAAAGCCAGAAGCAGTGCAGAGCTCAAGCCCGTGTCATGGCTGTAGGTTATTTTTGAACTTTATGAAAAACACACTTTAGCAGTTTATATCCTGACCATTCAACTGTATTCTGGCATTCTAAATGCAAAAACATGCTAACCATGAAAGCAGAACTTTTAAAAATACACTGTCCACTTGGCTTCTTTGCCCTGCTTCAGAGTCTCCCAGATTTGTTTGGGACAAACTTGGGAACTTTGTTGTGGAATGACTGTTTGAATTGGGGTTTCTTAAAATACATGTGGAGCCTTGTAGCTGCTGTGGGGTGTACACAGTGGTGGAGCTGTGCTATTTTAAAATCATCTGGCTACTTCACTTCGTGTAAGAATATCTGTCAGCTTAGTTATAAGGAATGAGAGGGGTTGATTAAAACAACTCACGAAGCCATTGAACAAAGAGATAAAATGTAGAACATGTGCTGTAGGGTCGTTTTAATTATAATGTCGGGGGGGAATCTGTGGAAACTGGATGGCAGCTGCAGTGTAGCTGAGTTTTAAACCCCTCTTAATAGTACCTACATCCTGTTCCGTAGGGGTGGCGTTTCTTTTTTGTAAAGCTAGGTCCTTTGGAAGTGGTGTTTGGAAGCTACCTTTCATTGCTATGACTGACCATAATGGAATTGCTGTGCTCAAGCACTTAGATATGGACTAAAATAGGCATTTATGTACACTAATCATCTAGTCATTAGGTGCTAGACTATATAACATCACAGAAACGTATGCAGAAGCATGAGTCAAGAGGGAAAAGTATAAAGATGTCAAGTGAACAACCAGAAGGATCCAGAGAGAATTGGGAAGAAGAAAAGTAATGGCAGCTTTTTTCATTACTTGATTATCTAATTAGGTCAAAAAACCCAGTAATAAATATACTGCTGTATGCTGTAAGTATGTCTATTAAATTCACTTACCATATAATCTGAGTTTCAACAATTGATATGAGGCAGCCATATGAATTCAATAAAAACTGTTTAAACTTCCTATTTTGCTTTATTCTTATTAACCTAGTTATAGGCATCAGGAGTTAGCATAATTAATTCTAGCCCTATCAGAAGGAGTTTCAAGTCTCTTGTGAGTTCAAATCAGTCTCTAGCCACTAGAAATCATCTTGAGGAGCAGTAAGAAAAGGAGGCAACATATGTGTCCATGTCAAAGGTTTTACAACCCCATCCACTTCTCCCAGAGACAGGGCCATTGCCTAGGTAGACGCTGGGTCTAGTTCAGCTTGGCAGCTCCAGTGTTCCTAATTCAACAAAGTTTACTTAAATGTCTGCCATGCTTTTAATGCAAATGAAATATGGTAATTTAGTTAACCCTTTGTCACTGAGTAAAGTGTGTTCCCAGATAGGAATACCAACACTTCAAAATATCCAGTCATTGAAATATAAAAAAAGATTTACATGAAATAAAGACATAACATCCAGAGCCAATTATATAAAAATGGGAAATAATTATTTAAGAAGAGCATGGAAGACTTGAAGGAGTTACTGTTTCTTGCTCTTGGCTGTAGCATGTTGGCACATGAAGGTCTGGGGACTGTTCCCTTGAGGACTTCAGCTGTCATATGTTATTTTAAAGACATTGAAAAGTGGTAGTTGGGATAGATAACCATCTCCATACTGGCTTGTGGGGCACTCTACCAGGTAGCCAGGGTACCCATCTCACCAGTCTGGCTCCTAAGCATCCCCAGCTAAAAAAAATATACAAAGGTAATTTAGCTGCCATTAGGATGAGGAAAAAACTCAGTTCTGCTTAAACAGTGTAAAGTGTGGTTCCCTTTGTTCTTAGAAGAACTCGGTAGCAGAGGAATCAGTGATTGATCCAACAGTGAGGCACAGCTTGTCAGCTGATGCTCTCAAGACAGCACACCTTGAGGTGAACTTTGGAGGGTCTTCCACAGACTTGCCTCAAGCTGCCTGAGTTAAAAGTTAGAGGAGAAACAGGGGAAGAGCTCTCCCTGATGGGATATCATGGGTCAGGATGCCATTCTCTGTTCGGTTGGCATCTGCTTAGTTGAAGTTCTCACTCCTGGAAATGAAATTAAACACTTTACCATCACTGTCATGGAGAGGTTATCTCAGGTTTTTAGCATCATGCTCAGACTCAATCCTGTGTTTTCCCTAGGACCAATGGAACACACTAACATAAGTTAGTTAGTTCTTTGCATGTGTCCTGTTGGCTTTAGTAGAATGACTGGTATGCAAGGAGTGCAAGGAGTATGAATAAAGTTCATACAGTGATTCCTAAAATACAAAATGCTAATTACAGTATGCTTCCCTAGGGAGAGAATTGAAGATGGCTGATCATGTAACCCCTCTCTTCTCTACCTCTTTTACTCCAGTCCTCCGTGATGTCAGTCTGTTTTGCCCGCTTTCACCCAAACCTGGTCGTCGGTGGAACATACTCTGGCCAAATTGTCTTGTGGGATAATCGCAGTCACAGGCGCACTCCAGTTCAGAGAACTCCCTTGTCTGCTGCTGCTCACACGGTAAGGGTAAAAATCACCTCCTCTTTTCCTCAGAGGAGATGGTCAGCAAGGAAAGGCAGCTGCCTAGTTGTGTCTACGATGCTAGTTGCCACACAGATGAAAACAGAAGTATAGCCCTTGAAGGGAAAAAAGTAGATATGAGACATGAGCAACCTCCTCTTGTAAGTGCTTAATCATCACACAGTGTACAATTAAGTCAGACATTATTCTCCTTTCCAAGGAAGAAGGCAGTATTGAGTACAACACTTGAGTAAGGCACCTATGTGCCAGCACAGTGGCACTGTAATTCTTGTCCCCATTGTCTGTAAAGAGAGCCAGAGCACTGTGGGGGCTGTGTGTCTCTCAGTCCGACGTGGCAGGCAATTCAAGTCATTGTTGTCTTGGAGTACACAACTTTGTCCTTTGAACCAGATTAGGCACCTATGAGGGTCTCATAGTGGATTCCTATAAGTAGACACTGGTGCCCTTGGAAAGAGTGGGGCAATTTGCTTCTGTTTTTTAGCAGAGCAATATGTAAATCCCTGCCATGGTCTTCTGCCCCAGACAGGGCCACAGGGCAGAGTTTGCACACTGAGGGAGAGTTTGTTTCGATAGAATGATGCAGGAGAGCATTTTGCTGACACACACAGGTACTTACAGATAATTAATGATGGTGGCATTGGGCTCCAGTGATGTCTGTGAGATAAATGGGCAGAGCAGTAACACAAAATGCCTGAGGAAGAAGAGACTTTGTGATACAAGGATGATGTCTGTGATAAGAGAGTCTCTTACATTGCAAAGTACTCATATTGTGCTGGAGGAAGAGATAAGCCTGGGTTGCCTGCTAGTGTCCTCCCTCTGCTATGGCAATGACATCCAGTCCATCCTGCACAAACACCTTGTGCATTCTAGAGCTCTCCTCCTCCAGAGTCTGGGCTCGAGCAGACTCTTCAGGAGAGATGGAAGGTGGAGTAGCTCATCCTGGGAGTGGGCTTAGGGCAATTCCTGAGTGGAAAGTAGAAAGGAGGAGAAAAATGCTAAAGTACGATATAAGAGTGCAGAAAAACACAAATTTTCTGTAACATAAGGAACTGAACTCGACGAAGCACGCTGAGATAATCTCGTTCTAGCAGACTGAAGGATCAGACAAAGTGATAGTACTTTTGCAGCTCCAGCTTTTACAATTCTGTGATTCTAATGTTTGGAATTTACAGATCAGGGTTCAGCTTTCCGTTGGCTGTGACAGCGTAATCCATGGAGTTAAAAGACAACTCCAGAAGCCATGCCATGTGAATTACTGTTAAATTATGCCATGTGAATTACTGCTAAAGATTCAGTATGGGGCCAGTATTATAAGTCTCTTACATTAAAAATTACAGGTGTGCACAGACATGCTTAGTGGGCCAGGCAATACAAATATTGTTCCCTAAATTTCCACTATCATGGATGTTGATGTAATTATCTAATGATCTGTGCCATGGCTTGCAACTTCAGCATTGCTTTTCATTTCCCTAATGTTTTTGCTCATTTTGTTGCCAGTAATGTTCAATCTGCATGAAAAGAAACAGTCTCTCTTGGAAGTGCAATTTAGAGATGTAGCAGACCAGAAAACTAGTGGCAAGAAGCTGACTGTCACTGAAAATTGAACAACTGGGACTCAAAATCTAGTGGAAAAGCAAAGATTAATGGGAAGTAATTTGTTTACACTCAAAAATCATTTAAGGCAAAATTGTACCTCCTGGAATTATATATTAAAGCAGTTTTATTATTGCAGTAGAACAATATGTAATGTTTTGCTTTTGAAAAATATAAATAAATTTCTTTCAGTTCTGGATGGGCACTTTACGTGCTGTCATGGATTGGTATAAATAAGTGTTTACACAGTCTAACATAAGGAAGCATGATGTTTTAAGGAGTGCTCAGATTTTACAATAAGAGTTGCTTACTTTATATTCATATATAGGAATTACTTACATAAACTGTAAATGAGGTCTTGGTTGCAAAAGGCTGGCTTGAATCCTTGCTGCCAAGAAAAAAAAATAAATTAAGACAAGGGTACATTAACGATGTTACTTTTTGTACAGCTAGATACGTGAGCTGAATAGTCTTTTTTAATTTGAACTCATGCTGTATGTGAAAAAAGGATTTTTCTCCTTTCTTTCTCTTGCTTTGTTTATTTGAAACAGATAGATCATGTTGTTTTCCCTGACTTAAACCTTCCTGAAATTTAGTATCACTGATTACTGCTTGGATTCACCAGGAAAGAGAATTCTACCCACAGCTTACTCACTAATTTCCTTTCACACCCACCACACATCTGCACTTGGGACAACAGGAAATTTTAATTAAGACAAAACCTTTTTGCATGATGATTTCATTTCCAAGATAAATAAAAGCAAGCTGGCAGCAACCCTTTGAAAGGAAGGAGCCTGTTTAGACTTTCTGTTACATAGAGTTGGTTGTCTTTTGCATCCGCTTTCCTTACATCTTTTCATTTTTGCCGTGATTTTTATTGTGCATGAAATTGATGGCTGGTAGCCCTGATTAAAGCCAGGCCTGACACACTGAGGTGCTGCTGGAAAGACATGGCTCACTCTTTCCCCCCCACTAAATATTCTAGATATCCCTCTGCTTGCTGTAGCTTCTTCCCACCCACTCTCTTTGGACTACTGGAGGTCAAAAACCCATGAAAAAAATAGGTCTATGCTTATTTCACACATCAGTATGCAGTAATCATGTTTAGCACTGGGATCATAGGCTTACATTAAGCAGCAAGAAGATCCATCATATGGGGGTAATAGTGTGAGACGTGAGGGATGAATTGGGGTCCATGTGATGATCTGGGAGAAACTAGGTGCCTGACAATCTTGAGAGAAAGAAAAAAATTGGCATCAAATGGACCTTGTGACTTACTGGTGTGTACAGGTTGCTTCCAAGTACAAGGTACTATTTCAGCAGCAGCTGCTTAGTCCATCTCAGTGTGGGCACAAACACTGGGCAGGTGCTGCACCATTTGCTCTTGGAGAGGGAACATTTACTGGGCCCTCTCAGGTATCAAACCTGAGAGTGAGCCAGAGCTCTGAGGATTTCTGCCATTCCCCACTGACTGGGGAGGTGACCTGCAGCTGGATCTTGACGTAAGTGGCAGTTCTGCCATTCCTTTCAGCAGGACCAAATGCTACATTCCTAACACTACATACAGTTGGCTGAGAAGCTCCCTAGGGATCTCTTGTAAGTTGGTCCTAATTTTCTTTAATTAAGCAAAGTATTAGAGAAAAATGTTTTTTCTTTCTGGAGATGCAGGTCTTCTATTTATTGGTAAAGCAGCAGAGAAATTAATTAATTTTTCTTTGCTTGACTTTTGTATATGTCTAACCTTTAATTTAGCAGTGTCACTTGTACTGGTCAAAGGAAATTAAGTCTTATTGTTCAGTCTGACTGGTTTTTCACTCTGGAGATTGCTGAACTTGACCTATCCCTCATATGTCACCATCAGATACCAGATGACACTTTAGGCTCAAAATGTTACCAGGTTCCTTGGAAAAGGAATAGGCCGAATTTCATTATGCATACTAACTGGAATTCAGCCTCCATGGAATGACTGCACTATGGTGAACCAGGTGTAGCACCCTAAATTTAGTCACTCCCCGCTTATAATGACAGATTTTAAAAGGTGTATTGGCCAGTGCTGAAGAATGTTGATGGGCTTGTTCATGTTCTTCAACTGGAGTACATTTGCAAATATTTATCATGCAAGGCAAATTCTGACAGAGTTCAAGTTTTATGCAGCTGTTTTCTTGAATAAAGTTTTCATTTTGATTCCATTTGGACAGTTTTCCTCTTTCTGCTGGTTATTTTCAGTGTCAAAAACCATCAGCAGAATGATACATGTCCCTGTGGGTGAAATCTCATCCACATAATTCAGTATTTTCACAGCATTACTCAGCTGGGTTGTTTTATTATGAGGAAAGTGAAACTCTGAAAACATTTCCACCTCTATAACATGCTTCTTAAAATTTAAATGAAAAAGAAACACAAAAACCCAAACGAAGCAATTCCTATCTGGCAAAAGCTGAGTCTTATATTTTCCAGGCATTGTGTGACTACTTAATCATTCTTTAAAATAACATATGAGACATTAGAAATTTGTTTGTGAAAACGTAAGAATGGCTCTCTGACTTCCAGCGTTCTGTGTTTTCAGCATCCTGTGTATTGTGTGAATGTAGTTGGAACACAGAATGCACACAATCTTATTACTGTCTCTACGGATGGCAAAATGTGCTCCTGGAGCCTGGACATGCTCTCAACTCCACAGGTGGGTTTGTTTTCATCTACGCGGGGGGAAAATGTGTCTTTGGTAGAGCAGGATACCTGCGTAGTGGAACATGGCCCCTAAAAGCCAAAATCTCGCATCCTATACAAACTAAAACCAATGGGTGCACTTGAAAGAGTACAGCTTGCTTCCAGCAGTCTTTGCTAAGAGCCAAACCCCATTTCCTTTACCACAAATCATGCAATTATTGTAATACGTTAATACATAGGTCAGTTTCAAGTGAAAATGAAATAGTCCATTTTAAAGCATCGTAATTACAGAAGTCGCCTGTGGTATAAATTGCACTTATTCTACAGCATTGTTTAACAAATATGGACTAGATTGCACTGCTGCTGAACACACCCTAGGCACAGCAGGTTTCCAAGGCACACAGTCAGAAACTCAGAAACTTATTTTGCTGGCAGCCTTCAGTAGCCAAAGGAACAAACAATGCAAATCAAAAGTTTTAGAACTAATTCTCCCCCTCTGGAATGTTTGCTACTATTGTCTGTTCCCCCCCACTCCTCTCCTTTGTATCAGAAATGAAAGGAAACACAGGAAAATTGCCCAAACCACTAGTGATTATAATAATGGAAACTAAACAAAGAATCCAAAGCTGGAAAAGGTGTACAGAAAGCATCTTTTAAGTGTTATCTTCTGAAGAAGTACATTTTCTATTCCAACACATCACTCATTTTTCTACACAATTTCTTAGAAAAAAATTTAATATCATTTTTACTAAGCATCATGGGATCTGATCTTGTTTCAAAATGCTGCATGGAAACTCCCGATAATGATTCCATTAATCATGCACAAATGTGCAATTACAATTGAATTATTTGCTTTTCAGTGTTGACACAAGAGGTGGGACTCCTCTATCCTAACCTTGGCCATCTAAACGTTGATGTGTCAAGTCTAAGTTAGAAATTCAAGTTTTCTGTACAGTTGAGGTAGAGAGAAGCTGGTACTTCTGGAGGATGACTCATCCCATCCAAGTGTGAAAAGCCATTTCAGATGCCCATCCTGGCACACGGAACTGTCCTATCTTGAAGTGGAAGAGGATTTTGGAAGTCATCACATCTACTCCTCCACTCAAAGTGAGGCCAACTTCAAAGTTCGACCACATTGCTCATGTAAGGCAACGGTGTGCGACTGGTAGCTGTGCCCTGGGACTGTAAGAAACCAGTACTCTTCTGCAGTAGAAATGGAGGAATCTAAAATGGCCCAGGCATCTATGTTCAGGCACCCTAATCCCTTCCACAGTTTCTCACCTAAACATCAAGAAGATAAATCCCACCCCTGCATATTCATTTATTGGAATACTAGTCTGAAGCACAGTTCTGTGAACTTCTGAGTCCAGTACCTCATCACTCAAATGGAATTTCCCTGCTCCAAAACTGGCTCTCAACAAGGATGAGAACACACCCCACATTACACTGAAGTTTGGCACATGGCTCATGGTGATCTAGAAAAGAAAGGCACAGGACTTGACGTCAAGCTGCAAGCCATAGCTTTAAACCGGGAGGAGTAAAGTGTTGCTGATGTGTGTCAGTCTGAAACTTTCCAAAGACACAGCTCCAGAGCACTTGTGTACAGTCGTGGTGTGGGTGCTGGGAGCAGGGAGTCCACCACAGTCTGTGGCCATGTCTCTGCAGAGGTACTAAATTACCATCTCACCCCAGAAGATTTTAACAAAAATATATGGTCTCTCTACCATATTAGCAGAATTCCTCTCTCTCACTCACATGCTTACAGAAATATGGGGTGGTCTCCCAGTGCATTTTCCATGCCTTGTTTTGCCTTTGTAATAGAACCAAATTTATTTCAAAGAAAAGTATAAACCAAGAAGAGATATTTCTCTGTGGATTTGCATTGCTCTCCTCTCACAAGGATACCCACTTTCTTTACAGCAAAAAAGCCCTTTTGAGAAAAACCCTACAGGCTTTGGCCCTAGAAGAACAGCAGCATAGACTTTTTAAACATAAAGAACATAACCACTTAAATAGCTAAAAATGAAAATGGTGAAATCATTCAGGCCTTTTGTGGATTCTTGGGTTACACTGTTTAGGTTGAAAAACTAAAAAGTTGTGCAAAATCTGCTCAAAGCATACACATCTTGCAACAGCCACAAACTTGCATGGTGATTGTATTTGCAATTACAAAAATAGGCATGCTGATTTACTTTAAAATACAGCTACCAAATGAAAACAGAAAACATTCCTGCTGGTTTGTAGCTTGATGGTGGTAGTGTTTATGATTACCTCAGAAAATCCCTGAAAAGCAGTGCTTAGAATGGTGGTAGGGACAGGACCCCAACTTTTTAATTTTGTTCTGCAAAGGGACAAATGACAAAGTGAAATAAATGCCTCACATGCACACGATATTGCATGTGCTTCCTGACAACTGATTTCCCGAATGTAAATAGAAGGGTATTGCATGATTTATTAAAGCCTGAGGCTGGTAAATGTAACCATTAAGGTATTATCTTTAGTTTCTGCACCATTAGATTTTAAATTTCACCTGTCATCTCTGGCTGATTTAAGATGATGCAGAAAAGACCAGTGCCTTCCTGCCAGTCTCATATGTGTGACAGACAGCACTGGGGATGGCAGAAGCATCCTGGTTTGTGACATTGGTTTCTATATAAGATGTAGGAAGATCCTCTCCTGCTACCCCATGTAATATTTAGAAATCAGTTTTAAAAAAACCCAACCCAGACTAACAAAAGGAAGATCCCAGCATAATAACAAAAACCTGTTTTGGTAGGAGAGCATGGAGCTGGTATACAATAAGTCCAAACCAGTGGCGGTCACAGGAATGGCTTTCCCAACCGGAGATGTCAATAACTTTGTCGTGGGCAGTGAAGAGGGAACAGTCTACACAGCCTGTCGTCATGGAAGGTGAAGTTCAGCATTTGTACTTAATAAAACGTGTACCTTGTGTGTACCTTTGTCGATGAGAGATAGCCAGTTGTGCGTGGAGAATGTTCAATGTTTTCTTCTCTTGGATCAACAATGTCTGTACTGTTCCTGTGACCAGCACAGGAGCTGCCCGACTTTGAGCATCTTTGGTACAGCCTGTTACACTGGGGCAGTTACCCCAGACTCCCTGTGCTGTTGGTGGGGAGCAATGATTACTCTAAAGTTGACTTCCTTTACCGTTTTCAGTCATGTGCCTGAGGAGAAGATGGCTGGGCCCTCAGAATGCCTCTTTATCACCTGTGAGGTGAGGTGAGGTGAGGTGAGGTGAGGTGAGGTGAGGTGAGGTGAGGTGAGATGAGATGAGATGAGATGAGATGAGATGAGATGAGATGAGATGAGATGAGATGAGATGAGATGAGATGAGATGAGATGGAGGTTTACACAGCTGTATACAGGTTTACACACTTAGCTGAGATGCAGGTGTCTATGTCTGCGCAGGTCAAATGAGGCCCTAGGAGACACTTCTGTTGCAGAGTAATCAGGCCTAAGCCAATATCAGATGGTAATCTGTCTTACTTTTTACCGTTCTCAGCTCCATCTTCAGTCTCCACAGGGATAAATCAGAAGAAAAGCCACCATGGGCCTAGTTCTTTTAATAACATGGATGCAGCCACAGTGTGCCACATGGGTTCTAGAGAATTCTGTGCTCTCTCATGCATAATATAACCCAGGCTGTAGTTTGATACTGCAAATTCCTTGTTTGGCACCCTGCAAACCTGCAGGATGCTAGTGTGCTCTGTTAGCTTCCAGTAGTAGTTTTATCTCTGGGAAACTTGAAAGGCTTTTGTAAAGAACAAACTTTTTCCACTGATAGACTTGAAGCTCATCCCCACCAGAAGTATGCAGTGTACTCTGAATTCGTATTTTATCATATTCTGAGTTTATGTAGACCACAAAGATATTGATACAGTGGTTTAGGATTGTAAGGCTTCTATCACACATCCCCAGTGTTTTATAAATACTGTATTACATATATTTTGTTCAATGTTTTTTATTTTAAAGTATTTTTATTTTAGCCTGAACGCTAAATAGAATAAAATAGAATTGTGTCTGTTTAGGCATATACTGTGTGGTGGCTCATGGTTTGAATGAGTCTTAGGCTGCTAGGATAAATGAACTTCGGAACTTTCAGACTTGACTGGTTTGTACCTCAAGAGGAGTAAAGTGCCAGAGCCTCTTTTTAGCACACCTTTTTAGAAACCTTCTACTGACCATTGACAAAAGCTCTTCTGCTCCTGCCTGTCTTTCCTGGGGCTTTTTGCTATCATCCCTGGTTTATTTCCAGGGGCTCTTGGGTCCTTCAGCCCAGCACAGTGAAGTGCCATATGTTATTCTGGAAAAAGGTGTGTCAAAGCACAGCAGATACCCAGGATGGTCTCAATGCTCCAGAACTCCCCTTACCCCACTGACTACGTGGCAGATAGCTGGTATAAAATAAGAGGTGTCCTTTGTATCCAGCACTGCAGGACTCATTCCTGCTGCAGCACATGCTGCGAGGTCTGGCAGGGGAACCTAAGTGAGGCCACACTGTCCACACAGGAGAAGTGAGGGGACACTGCACCAGCTGGATGAGGGACCAGTTTTCTTTGGCACAGCTCCATATCTCCTTTCAGTACACTGTACTCACACTGGCACAGGGCTGACAGGCTCATCAGAGCTGTGGCTATTTTTAATGTATATTCTTCCACTCGCAATTTTTCTATAATCTAGCTAAAAGGGTAATCTCATGATTCCCTTTTCTGTGTACACTATGAGACAGCACTGACAACTGATCTGGCATCATTTGCTTCCAGGAAGAAGAAAACTGTGCACATTCTCTCTTATGCAACATTGTACTTTTCCTTCCTAATAGCTATTCTAGCCTCTGGCTGATGAAATGCACATCTCCCCTTGTTCAAAGTAATGACTGTGTGATACCTGTTCACAGGATCAGTTCCTTCACTTTTTGTGAAAAAGCATTTGCTTCCTAGTGACTTGATTGACTGCTATGAAAAGTTATCTTAGATATTTAAGAGAAAAAGAATTGCCCATGATAAGTCATTAACATCTGAATTTTATTTTAATGGTTATTCCTTGTGATAATGGCTTACTCAGAGGCATAAGCTGTAGTATAATTACAATTTAGAATTATAATTATACAGAAATTTTATTTCAATCTACAGGAGTAGACAGTGTATATAGAAGTGAGTAAGGTAGGTCTCCAGAAGTAAGAGAAATTCTCCCTGTGCTCGATCCTGAGCATTAATTTTGCCCACTGGAGTAAACCTCTGCAGGCAAAGGCATTAGCAGAAGGAGAGAGATTTGCAGGTTAAATAGAACTTTAAAAGGAAACAGGAACCTAACTGTAAATAAAAGTTATGTTAAATCACTAGGTAGTAAATCACTCTCTGCATGTAAATCTTTCTTCTTCCTGCAGTAAAGCTGGCATTGGTGAAATTTTTGAAGGCCACCAAGGACCTGTCACAGGAATCAATTGTCACATGGCAGTGGGTCCAATAGACTTCTCCCATCTCTTTGTCACATCATCGTTTGACTGGACAGTGAAATTGTGGACCACAAAGGTAAGAAATCCAAGTTGGGCTGGGACAAGTAATGCTACTTGCGAAAATGCTGTTGTCAGAAATATTTTAATACTGTCTATCCAGTCCTAAGAACCAATTAATTGAAAGGCTGTGGTTATAAGGAGCATAGTGATAGAATTGTAAGTAAAATTTATAGCGAGTGTAACCCTCAATCATATTTACCCTGGAGCATACCTTGCCCTTTAGCGTGCCTTCATTTCAGTATTAACCCTAGTGCTGAGCAGTTTCACAAGGCAGGGAGATGAGGATGTCTTGTACTCCCAGCCATCAAACAATCCATTCAGCACTCCCTGTGCAGGCTAAATTGCAAGGCTAATACTATGCACCGTGGTGGTGCAGGAGCAGGAACACTTTCCTCTGATGAAGCAACAGGGGAAGTGCATGTACAACTTAGTGCAATCAATATCATTTGTGAAATTCACTGCTGGAGGAGGCTGTGATAGCCAAAAGGTATAAAATGTCCCAATGACATTAGACACTGGAAGCAGGGAGGAATGTACATGCTGGAACTTACATTCATGACCACCAGGGATCTGTTGTGGACTACTCTGTGGCCGTCTGTCTGTGACCTCTTTCAGAGAGAGCAGCAGAAAGAGCAGAAATGTCACAGTCCTGTGAAACTTTGAAACCCCAACACTCCATGGGACAGACTAAACAGACCAACCTGATTTATTGTACAGGCTGAGCAAAACAGGACAATGAGATGTAAAATCCTAATTATGTAAGTCATCTAAGTTTATTTTTTTATACACCAGAGTAGAGAACTGCCTTCCAAATGTCAGGTTCTTGCCTTGACCAAGTTGGTTTTATGCCTGCAGTTGGTTCACATCTTGAGTTGCACCCGGCAGCGTTCCCATACTGGAAGCTGACCCCAGTCAGGAAGTATCTCAGCATGTGTTCCTCCACGACATCAGGGCTTGGAGATTCTAGAACAGATGCACAGCAAATGTAAATATGAAAGTGATCAGAAGGGCTCATGTGACAGCCTTGTGCTGGAAAAAGCAGCAGTTACCTAGATGATAACTTGAATCAGCTTCCATACTGGCTTCCCAATGCTTTTGTTAATGGCCTGATCCAATGTGTGTGCTAATTAACAGGTATCTTTTCCTAATCAGCAGTGACCACACGTGTTGGTTTTGTCTTGAGCAATACACTTCAGGAAACTCATAATGAGAAAGGTGCATGATTTACCTAATTCACATGTGACTACATACATCACTAGACCCAGCCTTAGCCAATGCAAAAGTAGTCCAGAGGAGTGGACATGGGCAGGCTGGAATGGGTCTGGGATGGTTCCTAGGTGGTAAACACCAGAAAAGGCTGCAGGATAGCCAGGGGATGGACAGCTTAGATGTCGGCTCACTGGGGCTAGGTAGGCCATTTGGTGTGTGAGACAAGGGAGTCCTGGGCAGTGGTGACTGGGGCCAAGGGAATCCTGGAGCGTTGAAGCTGAAGCTGAGTAAGGGGAGAAGAATTTATGGGGAGTGCAGGGAAGATGAAAGGCAAGTATTGAATTCTAATCACACATGTACAGAAAAGTCTTGGATTGGTATTTAACTGTCAGCTTGAGGCTGAATATGGCAATAAGGGTCTCATTCATCTGCAGCTTAAATGAAATTGCATTAAGGGATAATAAAGCCTGATTTTTATTATAAACTCTTGGGATTTTAGAAGTTAGTAGTAACACTAACACAGCACATTTTGGGCACAAAGACACTGCAGCTAGTAATACACAGTTATCCTTGTGGAATATTTCAGTGCCAGAATGGTTGGGTCTGATTTTGTTCAAGACAATCAGTTTTCAAAGAACCAAACCATTTAAATTTCTGATATCTATCAAGCTGTCACTCATCTGGCAAGAGGGGCTTCCTGAGAAAGCTGTTTGACCGAGCTGGGCGAGCTGTGATGTGCCTGTGACACACCACAGCACTGCTCAGAGCTGGAAGCTGCATTGCTGCTCTGGATCACTCACTTTCTTCTGGAGCAGGTTTGAGCAGCAGCAGCAGCAGCCCCAGGCTGCTGCCCTGCTAGCCACTGCCCTGTGAAAACATCCTCTGAGACACTAGACAAGTTCTTGAATTGTGATTAATGTTTTCTTTTTCTCCCCATTCAACTGCATCAGAAGTTTATTTCCATATTGTCTGAATAATTTTCTTGGCTGGAGCTACTACATATTTAAGGCTCTCTTTGTTCAGTTCTCATAGTCAAGGCTCAGTCAATCAGTGGGCTCTGAAAAAAAAATAGTGGATTGATATGAAGTATTAAGTGCTTCTGCTGGCTAACAAGATTTTAGTCTGAATTGGTTTATTCCTTTAGTTTCTTATTTGTAAATTTAATCTCCCTATCACATCCAAAGCCATATTGCTTTCCTGCTTCTACCAGCATAGTCTACTTAATCCTGTGCACATTATCCTCTTTGGTCATGAAATTCAATTCCTTTCTGTTTCACAGGTTCAGAGTCAATGTCCAATTGTAAAGTGAACCATAAAAGCTTTGTGTTTATATTGTCTATTGATGTTGTGTAGCATCCTGGGGTGCTTACAAGAAAGGCACTTTCATAGCAGGCATTTGACTGATGGATTGAAAGCACCATCTCCCTTAAAAACTCTCGCTTTACATTTTATAATGTTTTGTGGTTAACACATTTTCTAGCTAAAGGCAGTTCAACCACGTGACTGAGAATAAGATTTTCACTAGCGGATGAATGAGCATTTTGTAGATAACAGTAACACAAAGTTCATATTATCATCCATCACATTAGCCAAAAATTAGATCCATGTGTGAATAGCAAGCAACCAGAAGCAACAGGAAAAGAAACAGAATTTGCAAAGATAGTTACTTGATAACCACGGCTTTACCTGGTTCCAGATGAAGTTTTAATAGGACTTTCAAGTTGAATTCATGCTACACCATGTGAGCAAGTCTTGGATGCAGAGCTGTCAAAGGGAAGTCCTGATGTGAAGTGTCTGTGGAGCTCTGCCCTTAATTAGGTAGTGTCGTACAACGCTTTGAAGAGGTAAAGTGCTAAGTGGAAATGCTAAGTGTTGTTAATTAATTAAACACTAATCCTCATGAATGAATAGCATGAGGTTAAATAATGAAATGTAAGTATTGTTATTATTACAGCAATTGCTGTTTGGAGAGCAAATTTTTTGATATTGTGTCAAGAGATGGAAGCTGTCTTGGAATTGTTAAAACATAGCAAAACATAAGCTGGTTTCAGCTAAAGCCTAGAAGATGGCTTGTTTGCTGCTGAGGGAGTTCATAAGGGTCTGGACAGAGAGCTGGATTTTGTTAGCTTTTTTGTCCTTCACATGCCTTCTTTAGCTCTTATCCTTCCACTGAGGGGAGGTGCTAATGACTAGTTTTCTCCTCTTGCACCTATGCCTAAGTCATGCTCAGATGGGCAGAGATTGGAGTAGCTGTAACAACATAGCTGTATTCCCATCCATGCTTGTCTCCCCCTGCCTAATGTTTAAGTAATGGTGGTAATGCCATAACCAGAAGGAGGCTCAGAGGTGAGCAGACTGGTAGTAGGGCCACCACATAACCATTAGCAGGGTCTAATGGAGCCAGAGGTCATGTGTGCCCTGAGTGACAGACATTGTGTGTCTGTGCTCAGTTTTGCTTACTAGCATGTGCATCAATGGCAGTGCCTTCCTCGTCCCTCTCCTTTGTCTTTTTTTTTTTTTCTTATACTCTTCTCTTCTGGTGTTCTGTGCTGTTCCAGTCTGCAGTCTCTTGAGCTTTTTTGAGAAACCACATTTTAAACAGCAAATATTCCCATTTCTATGCTATGTGCCTTCACATACATCTCTGTACCTTGAATATCTTACACTCATGTGCTTGTTGACAACCTGGGTACGACCCAGTCCTTCTGTCTCTTGCAGCAAATTATTTTACCTGTCATACCTTCCTATCAGCATGTAACTTCAGACTCCACTGGTTTTCATTTGGCCTAGAGTTGAACACCATCTCCTCCAGGGTCCAGCTGAAGCCTACCTCTAGAACAATACAAAGAAGCATGTGATGGTGGTGGCACTACAGGCAGGTACCTCTGTCCTTCCCCAGAAGCCTTGCTGATAGGATCTGATCAGGTCTGCTTAATAGACCAAATTTACTGTGATGGGGTTTTGCAGAACGAACCAGAGCACTACTTAATGGTCACCTTTGGGCCATATCTTACCATATTATCATGTAAGGCATTTTAGATGACTCTTACTTCATATGAAGTTGGATCCTCCTGGATCTTTTATTATGTGTGAAAGTAGAGCTTTCACACTTTGGTTTCTTATGCAGCCACTGGAAAGAAGTAACTGTACTGCATACATTAGACATCTCTTGGAGAGACCATCATTCCTGCCCACCACTGGCTGTGCAGGAGCCCAAGTCTGGCAGATGATCAGTGGCTGTAACTTTTGGTGGCTTTCTTGCATCTGGACAGCCTCAGGCCATATCTAAACTGGCAGACATGTCGGCACTTTTGAGCTCCCAAGCCTGTCTTCTTATTCTGACTTCTCCCAAACCACTACCAGGAAGGAATCAGCCTCTTTATCCCACACCACACACACATATACATATGCACCTTGACTTGCAGCCAGAATCCTGTGGAATCCTTTACTACTCCTCCCTCTGACTGATTTTGGTGGGGCTCAAATGTCTATCTCAGGGGACAATTTCACTCCTCTTATTTTGGATACCTGACTAGAATGGTGTCCCTCATTGCTGCATTACCACACAAAGCTCCTTCTTTTGTGTTTGATAAAAGCAATTAAAATTATTAATTTGATTAATCACTGTCCAAATGTTAATTTTATCTGATTATAGGGAATGACAAAGGGTGATAAAATAGCATGCTGGGATTTCATGGAAATGGTCTCTTTGTGGTGTGAGTTCAGAATTTTGAGTTTGGTCCAAAAACAAGGCAATGAATGAATTTGCTTCAGAGCACACTTTCTGTCAAAAGGCCAAGCTGACTTGGGGAAGAGGGTGGAGTTGCCTGTTCAGACAGGATTTTTTTAGGTTTTGCCCTTTACCTCTGGAGCCAGAGGTCTGGCTCTCATCCAGCTGTATTTAAAAAAAAAAAAAAAAAAAAAAAGTATTTTCTAGGTAATTTTAAAGAGCAAAACCAAAGTGAAGTCAGGTGGCTTGAAATCAGTCCCAAGTTCTTCACTTGAAATACTTCTCATTATTTCGGTTTTCTGTGTAGCCATATTTGATAAGTGTTAGGAAAATAGTCATCAGCTGGCCAACATACTTAATTTACTCACATGAAATATGGTGCTTCTTGTGATACATTCAGTGAGGAATGGCACACACACAAATAAAACAGTCATCTAAAATACTGAGTTTTAAAAAACTCAGTGGGCTAAACTGTATTTCAGAAAACCCTAATATAAATCCAGCTGTAGCAGTGAAAGCTCTATTTGCACATGGAAAGCAGAATTGGATTTCAGGAGCTTACATAATCTGTGCAAAACAAAGTCATCATTCCTTTTTTCCCTGAAATCAAAATGCAAACCTCCCACTGACAGTTCTGTTGCAGAATTACACTTGAGGATCAAGCTCACATGGAATAGTGAAGCATTTCAGGACAATTATCAGTATATAAAGCCCAGGACTACTTCCCTAATGTAATGAAATTTTCTCCCACCTGCTCCAGGCAGCCATCCTTTCTTTGCCATGTGAGAGACTTCTGTAAAAAAAAAAAAGGAACTGTGTTCAAAGTCCTACAAGACGAAGTCGTCTTCAGTAATAATTAGCCTCAAAATCATTGCTTGCTGACCCATGAAAGCTCTGCGGGCATCTGGTGGCAGCAGCTACCAATACTAATCTCAACTGTTCAGCAGTGCTGTACATCAGGCTGTGTCAGCCATCCTGCAGTGTTCCTCGTGCTCCTGCTTCCTGGCAGCTGAACTGCAGCAGCAGGGTCACTTGAAAGCCTGGCAATTCGCTGAGTACACACACAAGGCTGGGCCAGGTACCCTGTGATGAAGCAGCATTTTCCATTAAAAAGAAAAATTGAATTTTCAGGGGCCTCATACTGAATGTTCCCGTCAGAATCACCGGGGTGGGACACAACCAAACCACAGCTACGTTATCCCACTCCTCTCCTCGCCTTGCAATTTGAGCTAAACTACCTCTCTTTAACAATTTGAGGCCCGAAGCAGGGAGACCAGTCCCACTGACCCCAGCAGAGGTACGTGCAGGACCTCAGTGCGTGCCGCTGCCTCTCCTGCATGACACGAAAGCACTAGCGCACCGATCCAGCTTCTCCCAAATCATCTCACTCATTCTCCAGCTCTGCTTCTTTGTCCCATCTGTGTGGGATATAAACAGGGAGTGACAGTTGGAGGTAGAAGACCAAATCTGCCTTTCCGTGTTTCACTTCCTCTAACCAGGATTTGGTCATTCTTCATCAGCATGCCTTGCTTATATTCTTATATTATATTGAGCAAGTCCCTCAAGAGCTTCTCTGAAAAATAATCCAGGAATGTAGTCATATAAAGGCAGGAATATGAACTACAGAAACCATGAATCAGTTTGCTAGGCAAGGACAGTAAGACATTTTATAGTGTTTTGAGCTTCTTAAAAGAAATTGAGCCATTTTTAGAAGTAGATAGAAATTCCAAAAGAAAACAATAGTATTTCTAAATAAGTCTTTTGACACAAATGCCTAGTTAGTAGTTTAGGAAGAAGTATTTTCCTGCTTAGAGCATGTTTTAAATAAAAGGTGGAAAACTTGATTACCATTTAGCAATGAAGTCAGCAGTCTGAGGAAATACAGAACAAATGGCACATACCTGTATAGGCTTTTGCATTGTTGCTGTCTGCACTTGCCTTCAGCTTGATGTGGGTGAATGAAGCAGAGAATATTAAACCTCACAGAGTGGAAACCCATAGGCACAACTCTTGTAATTGTGGAGTAAGAGGGGCTCCAAATTAGGAATTAAAGTGGATGAACTAAAATGCAGAAACAAGAATACACCAGCCTGGCCAGAAAGAACTAGGGACAGAAGTAAGCTGGGGAGCACTGTAAGCCAGTCTGCCTTACATACATTCTGATGTTTTTAAAGTTCATCCATTGCAAGCAAATCTTTAAAATAATTTAAATTTACAGTAGGCATCAAGTAATGCACATTTATATCAAACTCACTGAAAATAATTCCTCAGCTAATATGCAGTGGTAAAGAGGAATGCCATGCTTTCTGCTTTTTTTTTCTTTAGAAAATAAAAAGGTCTTTTTCCATTGGGTAAGTGGAAAGGCATGGTAGAAGAGAACTTTGGAAGTAGAGCAGCACAGCAAGAATGTGTTGTACCTCTGCTGAGTACTTAAAGAGTTAAGAAGGATTAACCACATAAGGAGTTTACCTGTCAGTAAAACTATCTTCCAGGCTATCTCCACAGATTCCAAAAGCTCTGCTGTTTGAATTTCTGATGCTCTTAAAAGACAAGTGCTGTCTGACTTTCCAGGTTCTTTTTTTTTTTTCTTCATACCATAGTATTAGACATTAAGATCAGTTCTCATTAAAACCTCCTGTGCCAATCATCAAACCTTTTTTCCTTTGCTTCCTTCTTTTATACTCACTCGTGGCGCTTTGACTTTGAAGGAAACCACAAAAATGTAATCGTCAGGTTATCTCCAGACTTGGTCTGCTCTCATAGCCCCTTTCCTTTTGGTCTTACCCTTGTCCCCTCCTCCATCCATAATAATTCCCACATGTTTATGCAAAAATATTGGACTTTCTTTTATTACTGACAATTAAGAAAGGCAACAGTTTCAGCATCTCTGCAAGAACAATAATTTTGAACAGTGAACAGTTTTCTGCCTTGTCTGTCTTCAACTTTTAGAATGCCAAAGCCCAATCAGTGTAAAAATACTACAGCACTTAACAAAAGGGTTAAGTGAAGAGTGTAGGGATCATTTCCACACTCATTTCTTTCCCCCTGTTGCTTCTGAGTCTAAAACTTAAGCCTGTTACCTTGCCAATCAAGTCAGTTTAGACTTGATTCAGTGACCTAGTAGTTATCCGACAGTGAGGTGACACAACCTATGGATAGGTCATAGCCCAGTAAAATGTTCTTTGAGTCCCAGAAGCTCATCTGCAATCCAGTACTAAAACTGACTGCCAGAAGGAATTTTAAGGCAGGTAGAGGCATTTTCACTCATGTAACTCAATTCAGGGTACCTCAGTTAGACAGTGACATTGGGTGGCTAAAGCTGAAAATCACCCCTTTACTTTCCCATTTCCATCCTTTGAAAGTGTGGCTAGACCTGGAAAAGGTGGAGCAGGCTACAAATTCTGAGTTGTATAGTGCTGGGGTCTGTAGGATAATGATACCCTTTGTGGAGAATGCAGACAGGCTTTGCTGAGCCATCAGGGATGTACCTGTAACTACTGCCTCTGATTTATGACATCTACTAACAGTTCCTGGGAATGCTGTAACTTTTAAAAATGAGCATAAACTAAGTCAAGTCCCATAAGTATAGCATCCAAGCAAGAGCTATTGGATAATCCTAGATCATTGTAACTATTAGAAAACAGATTTGGGAGAAACATGGTAGTCCAGAACTGGCAAAATTCCTGTGGAGATCAGTCAGTCTGAATGAAAACCAGGGCCTCCTGGGCTCCATACAAACGGAGAGAAAACATGAAGGCTTACAAGAGCAGCAGAGCCTTAGACAGAGCAGAGGACTTCTCACCACAAGAGGTATGGACAAGTAACCCTAAAGAGCTAATAGCTGGTGTCCCAAGAAGGACACCATTGAAGGGGAAAGGTCAAGACCAGAGTAAAGCTGATTTGATGAGTATTTGACTCAATAGTCCCAGCAGCTTTTAGTTTCTGCTATACTGTCTGCATGTTTTGAGTTGGCCTGGTTAAGTGGCACCGTCAGAAGGGAAACAATGAGCCTGGATTCAGCAAAATATTGAGGTCTCTTTCAAGATGAAGAAGAATGGGCCTATAAAACACTGAACAAGCTCAGATCCTATCCTGAGCAGAAGTTCCACAAGCTGTGCCCTGTCCCAGTTTCTTTTGCATCATCTAGTCAGTGTGACACTGCTGCACCTGCTTTAAAGAAAGACAGAAGATTGTAATGTATGTGTTATCTCTGCTAAAAGAGATGTCTTTTCTTTGACACCATTTTGCAGGTTGTTGTTTTGGGGTTTTTTTTTAATCAATAAAGACTATTCATAGAATACTTGGTCTCACAGGGACCAAGTTCATAGAATCATAGAATGGTTTGGGTTGAAGGGTCTGTGAAGATCATCTCATTCACAACTCCTATTACCTCGTTTGTTCAAGGGCCAGACAGAGGAACAGACACTGCTCAGGACCACTCTGGCCCTGCTCTTTCCAAGTGCCTGAAAGCCTGAGCTTGAGTCTAAACAAACAACATTAGTTTGTTCAGAAAGTTTCTATGCCAAGGACTAATGAATCTGTCGTATTTGCTGCACGCCTAGAAAAACAAAATCAGCTTGAATCAACTTGCAATACTGCACAACACTGATGGCTGTTGTCAATATAGTGAGAGCCAGAAGTATGGTGTTTGGCTTATAATCTTTAGAATAGAAGGCAATTGAGTAGACAGAAAGAGGTGGAGACAGCAGAGTGTGTGGTGTCACCACACATCTGTACTGCTGAAGGTACAGTCTAGGAAAGTACCTTTAAGTGGAGCTGACACCCACAGAAGTTGTGGCAATGTGTAAAAAAATGCTTGTTTCATGAAATGGGCAAAGCCAATAGTTTTTTCCATGGCTTTTCAGAAGTCAGATGCTAGTTAAAACCTGTGGATATGTATACATTCCTTTATATGGATAATTAGCTACTTTATGTGTGGCGCCTCCTGGATTACAGAAAATTCTTCTATGCAAATAAGTGGAATAGACTGGTCAAATTTATATGTGTAAAAAAACCCCTCTTTTATATAAATGTGTAGAATTTATTTAGGTGAACTTCTTATTTCATAGACAAGTATTACTTCCTAGACAGCCAGTGGGTACTTAAAATGTTCACTCTTCATTGTTCTCTTAAACAATGCCTCTATACGAACACTGAGGATAAATGATTGATAACATGTTTAAATAAATGAGAAAAAATCACATGTCTTGGAATTGGCTTTTTGCTTTTTCCTCTAAATGCTCAAATCATGTCCTTTTGGAATCAATGGCAAAACTCCATTGATTCTCTTTCACCCTACACTCTTCTTTTTCACTAATAAGTAGATTTGGCCCAAGTTTTTCTGAAGATACTGCTTTAAACTATTTCTTCTGTTCTATTGAATAACAGAGTGGGTTGATATTTAAGAATGAAAGCTCATCAAGTTTAAATTTCAGTTGTTTTGTAATAATAGCCATATGTTAGTTATGGATTGTGTAGGTCTGAAGTTTTGGTAACTTAAAACTGCTTTAAAGTGACCTTTACATGGTTCCACATTTCAGCATTTTCTAAAAGCAGTTGGTAGCAGTCCCACACCCCTCACACCGGGCATCTCATAAATTGTTGCATTACAAGATCTGCAGGCCTGAGCCCATAGTAAGGAAGCAGGCTTGCAGTAAGGAAGTCCTGTGAACATTTATACACACACCCAAACTCAGAAATGGAGTCTTCACAATGAAATCAACACAACTGCTCTCAGACCAGAATGAAATGTCAACTTTTAAGAAAGGCCAGTTGCTGTTAGTATTGAAGACAGGACACGAAGCAAGATGGCCCTCATGCAGTTGTGTTCTTCTCTGGTCAAACAGTGCAAGAAGACAAGACCATGTGGAAATACTTTCTATTTTTTAACTGGCAGCTAGTCAAGCTGGGAAGACAGCAATAAAGCTATTTCCCAGAGACTACACAACGTGTGTACAGCAAGATACAGACTAGCACCACATCTCCTGATCCATCCTTCTAATGCCTTGGTCTTTAGGCATGAAGTGGAAAATGAAGTAACAGAACTAAAAAAAAAACACATTTAAAAAGTGCTACACTCAAGATCAAAACAAGTTTTGATATGCTGACAAAAAGGAAATGCTGATAGAAATCTGCCCTGGATTGATTGATATCTTAATAGGCCCTTAACTTCTGTGGAATTTTGTTACTTCTCCCATGACATTAAATGTTAAAGTGCTGTATGTGCAGCACTCTTCCCATGAATAAGAAAGATACCATCCATCTAGCAGTTGACCAGATTTCTTTTTCTTTTGGTATATTACTATCTTCAATGCCCACTGGGATTTAGACACTTGATATATTTGAACCTCAATTAGATGTTTTCAGTGAAAATCCAGAGTGCAGCAATGGGAATCCATGTAGCCCTCTCTAAATACTATTTCCTAGCTCACAGTGGTAAAGAATCACTTTAAAATTTCCTATTAAATACCTATGCCTCTTGAAAAGTTTGGTAATCATTTGGCCCTAAACCCTAGAAAAGCTTTAGCAAAGGCATGTAAGTAATTCCATTAACACACGTAAGTAACTCCACTGATAATATAGTAAGCAGACACATAGGTGTTTGGAGAAAAATACCTTTTTCAGAAATGAAAACATTTTTGTAATTTTTTTCATTTTCTTTTTCAAAACTCCAGCCTGGGAAAAGAAATCAAAATGTTGTATAAATTTGAGGTAATAAGGCCAAGCTCTAATTTCATTTCTTTGTTACACAAAATGTTTGTCAGTCTTGAGAAATGGACAAAAACCATTAGGCTGGTTACGAAAATTTGAGACTCAATCCTGTAATCAAAGCATCTTTTATTAACTCAAGCAGAGGAAAGCCCAGCCTCTGGAATAAATCCCTGTGTATTTTCAGTATGTTTTCAAATGACAAAGTAATGAAATTAAATCTCTGAATACTTCCAGTAATTTTTTGTGATACCTGTGGTGGCCAGAAATATTACAGAATTATTTACAATACAGTGCTGCAGCAGCAACACACCACATCAATACTCAGAGACATGGCAGCATAGAGATGGACACACACCTGTCCCATGTGCTGACCCTGCAGTGCTTCCAGCCCCAACATCCATCCTTGGGGTGCAAGAGAACCAAAACCAAAACTAGCAAGGACCTGTCTGTAAATAGATGTCAAACCGACTGCATTGTCGCTTTAGATTAATAATATATGAGAGGAAAGTGATATAATAATTGCAATTAGTCACTTTTTGGAAAAATAATGCATGGCTGTGCATTGAGGCGCTCCGGACAATGCTTCCTTTGTAAAATGCACGGGGGTGCATTCCAGAGGGACCTGACCGAGATGTTCTACGGGTGCGACTGGACACTTACACGGCCCGCTCAGTGATGCTGCATTTCCGCCGGGCCGCGCTCGCCAGGGAGCGGCGGGAGGAGGGAGGCACTGAGGGAGACCCTCGGAGAAGTCCCATTGTTTAGATTTCTGTCATAAGCCATAAGAATACCTAATTTCTTTCATCTCTGGAGTTTTCATTATCATTCAAATTTCATTTTCCATTAATTGATCGGGGATTAGCGAAGCCATTATGCAAAAATTAAAGACAAGCCAGATGCGATGAATAATGCATGAGGGACAATTATACTTTATTCCTGGTGTACTTCCTAACTTCCCTCCGACTCCCCGCTTGCTGCAGATGACAGCCTTCCCTCCCTCCTGAGCTGCCTCCCTCCCTCCCTCCGGAGCGCGCCGGGCGCGGGGAGCCCGAGGCGGCGCAGGGCCGGTGCGCTGCCGCCGCCCGCCGCTAGGTGTCAGGCGCCGCTCGCGG